>JASDDO010000024.1:103580970-103756446 GCA_030015575.1 Agapanthus africanus
CAAATTATTTATAGTTTACTTTTACTTTTTAGATAATTTTTTTACTATTTTTTAGAATTATTATCTAATAGTATAATTTCTAATATTTCCGATCCGAAACGGTTGATACAGCCGAAATTTATGATTCTGATCTCACAAAGTGACCGTTAGATGCCAATTCCGATTCCAAGATTTTTAACCCTGTTTGAAACAAACTTATAATGTTTCTAAGGCGTGTCTGTTGTTATGCTTTCTTACTGTTTTTTTCTATGTTTAATTTTGAACTATATTTGTTGCTTATATTAATTTAGGATTTTAAGGACCATATTCAAGTATCTTTGTATGATATTTTCGAGTAAGGAATCAGAATACCTTTGTGGGTAATCTCTTAGGGCGCATCGTGTGTTTTAAGGACCGTTTTCTCCTGGAATGCAGATAAAATAATAAGAAATAAGAAATAACAAACCCGATTCTAATGAACCTCATCATATAACATATCATAACTCTGAACAAAATCCTCACCCACGTTAACTACAGTTATCAAATACTTAATGATGGATTTGTTTTCAGATAACACGTGCTTGATGCTTTATTTAATTACCCAGACAAATTGGTGTGAGAGAGAGGGAGGGAGGGCCATCAACATCACTGTGAAATCTCATGCATTGCAACTCCTTTCGTCCTCTGTATAAATTCAAAGTATGATTCTTGAAGGTACGCTTGGTATTTTTGAGCACTGAATTGACCATCCTTATTCTTATCCATAATTCTTTCATTGTCCACTTTCTCCATTCCGGCAGCTCCAGTTGTATTGGTTTGCTGTATTGGTGCTGGCTTCATCATATTGGCGTTGTTGTTGTGCTCCTCATTAGGCAAACCGTATATTTTCTGTACAAATTTAGATTGCTCAAATGGATAATTAAAACCCTTACTATATATAGGCGAACGAGCTGGTACTGGTATTTGAGAGTCTAGATCACATGTAACATCACTTGATCTTGAGTGAATAGGCGGTGATGTCGTAGAGCGAAAAAGTGATGCATTATCGCTGAATCTAGAGATAGGAGGTAGTGGCTGAGAGCGGCGATGAGAATCAGCGGGTCTTGACATCGGAGTTGTTTGCGAGAGTTGATATGATGAATTAGACATTGGGATTGGATAAGCTGCTTGAGATTGCTGATGAGATGCATTATCACTTGGCATGTCTCCTTCCAACATCCTCGATACCTTCAAAATAACAGCGTGTTTTTAAGTAATGGTTTATCTTAGCGGACCTTGAGAAACCTTAATGCGAGTCTTGTTGCTTATATTCAATGTCAAAAAACACGTATTCATTCAATATTTAGGTAGCCAGTGCTCACATAAACAGATGATGCGTCGCATAATGGGGTTATACCAAAAATATGCAGAAATATATTTTAACAGTCATACACAGACCAGAAAATATACAAAAATATTTCCTTGTGAAGAAAGGGAAATAATCAAGCCTTTATCAAGTGGATATTGAGTCCGCATATCAGGTTTTTGAATGGTCGTTTACAGCATATTTCAAGCAGGGCCATTTATGCAGTCATTCACCCGTATAATACTATTTGACGTTTGAGCACCAATTAATTAGCATATTACATCTTGTCTTATTACAATGCTTATATTTGCATGGTGAAAATAACCCCAGTGAAGTCCACATTACATTATACCTTTGAAATATTGCTAGCCCTCTAGCTTTTGGTGAATAATACATAAGGTTTTCAAAAATAACTGTTACTTTATAACACTAATACATAACCATTGTGCAGTAAAGCACTGGTATATGAATGGATGCTATATTATTACATAAATGGATGCTTCAACTCTTTGGTTCTGGAGAAGGATCAAGAAAAAAGTCAAATGATTTACATGAGATTTCGTAATACGTACTTGAGACATGCGAGGCCTCATCTCTGGATCTGGTGAAACACACAGAGCGGCGACATGCATCATGTACCTTACTTCCCGCTCTACATAGTTCCCGATCAGCCGAGGATCAATCAAATCATGCATCCTCATCCTTTGCATCAGTGAAGTAGCCTATGATGTAAAAGTGTAACAAAGTTCAGAAAACCCTATGCTATGCTATGCCATCAACTATTAGAAATAAGATTGACTACAAGATAACAGGAATTAAACAAACTGATGTAGATGTTACAAAACTAGCTGATGAGATGAGAATTAATATATCGTTTGTTAGAAAACCAATTTACCCAAATGCGCCGTATGTGGCCAGATAACTGGCAAGCTCTTTTTCTTTGCCAATAGGGGAGAGATTAATAGTGGAATCCCAACGGGTTCTCATCAAATATGACATGGTATGGGAAACTGAAGGTGGCAAAGGTTTACCCCTCATGCATGCAAAGCGACCCTTAACATTGTAATTTTGTTTGTAAGTACTAGACTATTCCATATATATATATATATATACACACACACAGAGAGAGAGAGAGAGAGAGAGAGAGGTGTTAATGGAGGAAAGAGGCCATAGGAGGGGATTTCCTCCTATGGCGTCGAAAAAATACACCCTCCCTCGTTTTTTCCGACGATCGGCACCCACCATCTTCATCGTTATTATCTAAGATATGGGTACACCAAATTTCATATGATTCTACAACTTTTTCACCGCTGACTTATTCTATGAGAATAATGGAGGAAAGAGGCCATAGAAGGGGATTTCCTCCTATGGCATCGAAAAAATACATCATCCCTTATTTTTTCCGCCGATCGGCACCCACCATCTTCATCGTTATCATCTAAGATGTGGGTACACCAAATTTCATGTGATTCTACAACTTTTTCACCGTTGACTTATTCTATGAGAATAATGGAGGAAAGAGGTCATATGAGGGGATTTCCTCCTATGGCGTCGAAAAAATACATCCTCCCTCATTTTTTCCGCCGATCGGCACCCACCATCTTCATCGTTATCATCTAAGATGTCGGTACACCAAATTTCATGTGATTCTACAATCATTTCACCGTTGATTTAGCAATGTAAAAAGTTCTATTGTCGGTAACCCGTTAATTTTGAACCCACTAAATCAACGATGAAAAAGTTGTAGAATCACATAAAATTTGGTGTACCCACATCTTAGATAATAACGATGAAGATGGTGGGTGCCGATCGTCGGAAAAAATGAGGGAGGGTGTATTTTTTCGACGCCATAGGAGGAAATCCCCTCCTATGGCCTCTTTGGTCCATTAACCTCTCTCTCTCTCTCTCTACACACACACACACACACACACATTATGCATTATTATCTACTATATGGTTTTTGAATCGTACTTAACGTACTTGAGATATTTGGGCGTTGCTATTATACAGCAATGACTCTGTACTTTTGAGCGTCCATGAGATTGGCTTACCCATTGAGGGTGATATAGCTTCTTATGCTTTTTTAAATCAGCTGCCTTTAAACCACTTATGAGCTCTATCAATAACAATCCAAATGCATATACATCAGCTTTCTCTGTAATTTGCCCTGATTGGGTATACTCTGGTGCCATGTACCTGTGTGAATGAGGATCACATAGTGTTAGGACAATGTACCGATAACTGAAATGATATGTAATGGACACCTGCTCAAATCAAGGCTCAATTATATTATAGAGCCATAATGACCAATTCCCTCGGAAGTGATGTTCCGAAATGTTTCCAATGAATTTTGAGATCTTTCTCAAATTGAGCTTCTTATTCATTATCAGGCATATGCAATCTTACCCAAGTGTCCCAACAACACGCGTCTCTTCATCTTTCTGACCATCCATTTGACATCTTGCTAAACCAAAATCTCCTACCTAGGGATAGACAAACATAAATTGAATTGCAATATTTAGGAGAATATTAGACTAATCCCTTAATTGGTTTAAGAAAACAAATCTAAGTAGTAGAGAGAGATGAAATAACCTTGGGTTCAAAATCATGTGTAAGAAGAATGTTCTTTGGTCTGAGGTCTCGATGGATGATACAACCAACACGGCAGTCCTCGTGAAGATATCTTAAACCTCTTGCTGCTCCAATGGCTACCTTTTGTCTCTGGCTCCATGCCATCACCTTGCTTTCATCCTTATCTACAAATACGACAAGTTTCTATATAAGTTACAAGCTATGAATATCAGTCTTGTAATCATGTGGCAAATTACCTAGTACTAAATTACGTATATTTCATTGGATATTATCCTAATCAAAACCTGGTAAAAACTAAGCTGTAACTAATAAATCAATAACCGTAAATATCAATATATGATGTCCGAAGGAAACTTTCAGCAAATTTACCATGTAAATGTTTGTCCAACGACCCATTGCAAGCAAACTCATAAACCAACAACCACTCTTCCCCTTTCACACAATATCCCACCAACATCACCAAATTCCTATGTTGTGCACAGCTCAACACCTCGACCTCCGAGCAAAACTCGGCTGCGCCCTGCGCACTTGCTTTCATGTGTTTCTTCACCGCCACAACTTGCTGATCCTTCAACACTCCTTTATACACGGGCCCGTACCCACCCTCTGCTAAAAAGTTGTCTTCTGAGAAGACGTCCGTTGCTTTCTCTATTTCCTCATAACTGAACTTTCTTGGTGGTTTTCCGAAGACCGGTGTCTTGTGTTTGCATACTGAGCAGAGCGGGGGCGTCGTCGTCAGTTGTTTTATTGAAAGAGACATGGCTTTGCGGATGCTTGATGCGCGATCGAACTTGGTAGTGGTGTTGTCTTTGAGGGACCGTCGACTTGGTTGCGTAGTAGGTTTTGTTTTGGTCTTGCGGTTAACCATTGCGGAATCTACCGACCATCTGTTGCTGGTGATTGGGTCTTGTTTGGCACTGCTGCTGCCTATCTTCGTTCCTGTTCAGGTTAGTCAAGTGTGCGATTAGAACAATTGGGAAGTATGATCTTTGATGAGCTTTTGCGAGGTTGACTTCTTGTGCTTTGGTTTACCTTTGAGCATCTTGAATTCTTAATAGTTTTATTTACACGCAAGAGTTAGCTATTATTGTGGGAGGGGCGACAATAAGGGATTTTTGATATGGAGGGCAGAAGTTCAAAGCCTGCAGCCAACCCTACTTATGAGGAAACAAATAACATGAAATGAACAAAAATTAAATAATTAATTTGATAAGGTGGATTTCGAACAAACAATTTGTGTATGAGTGTATCAAATGTTTAAGAACAAGAGCTTATGCATTTTTGTAAAAAGGAAAGAAAAAAGAAAGAATTAAGAAAGAGATTTCGATATACAAGATTCAGAAGTATTTGAATTGCAGAATTTTAGATTCTTCAAAGTAAAAACCTGTCACCATGGCATGAGCGAAGTTTGAAACTAGTGAGACTTTTATCACTACAACAGTGTTACTCATTAGATAGGCTGTTATTCTGGAATAGGCGCTTGATTTATATATTTTGATGTTATTGAGGAAGCAAATGCAAAAATGTACTGTATCGACGGTTTATAAACAGAAGATTCACCAACCCGTGCTACTGTCGTTGAATGAACATCCTGATTGGCTTGTTGGTTGCCTTTGGGTGTTGTGCTTCATTGCAGAATCCAATGACCTTCTTCCTTGAGGATTTGATCCTTTTTATACCACATGATATTGTTAGTTTTTGCTGGAAAATATAAATAAATTTCATGGAAAATAATCCTTTTGGGCAATTGAATAATTTACCAGTAATTTCACTTTCCCATCATTGAGTCAGATCTAGACCTGACCAGTTTTCAATGTCTACGTAAGCTTTTGTGTACTGTTCAAGTTTAATCTCCTTCATACATGTTTCGATGTATGACAAACAGTTATTTTGTGTTCTATTCTATTCTAACATGGTAAGATAGTCATTTATGCCTATTATTAAGCTATTTTATATTAGGCTTAATTCCAAAAAAACTGCCAAATTCTTTACCTCAGTTACAAAAAACTACCAAATTCTTTCAAAATTACGAGAAACTATGACGCTTGAAAGTTTTGTGGTAGTTTCTTGCAATTATTGCTGATGTGGCACTTTATTAATGGTAGTTTTTCATAGTTTTTGAAAGTTTTGTAGTATTTTCATGTAATTTTTGAAGTTTTGTGGTAGTTTCTTGTGTATTTAACAAGAGTTTGGTAGTTTCTCGTAATTAGGCCAATGTATTTGGTAGTTTTTTTGGAATTATCTTTATATTATACATTAGCTTGGCTTCTCTAAGAGAATTTAGGAAGAGAAAATGCTAAATTACAGTAAATTACCCTTAATAGCTATTTATCACTAAACTACCTTAATTTTTTGTCACGGTAAATTCCCTTAAACTCCAAAGGGATTTTCCCACTAACCTTAGATGATCATTAGAGGCATATAAGTATAATTGAGCCAAAAAAGGAACAAATTGAAAGTAAAAACTAGAAATCTCGCTAAACTATAGCATGAAGAAGGCAATGCTTTTATCGTTACCTTTTCTATTTGATGGCATTACAGACAATTCCGATTTATTGAGTTTGGATATGTTATCCCGAGACAATATTTCTGGACTCTTATCTTGTTGCTCTCCCTCAGGGACTATACTGATATAATCTTGAAGTGTGGGATTCACAGATTCTGATTCCCTTGCAGATGTTGCAGCTGCAGCGTCTTGTTCAGAACCAAACCCGAGGGAGCTCGAGGTATTAGTGCCCGAACTCTTTAAACTATTGCTTCTCTGAAAACTTATGTTACTTCTTTTGCTTCGGTTTTGTACCGTTATGGTATCATCATTGCTAGATTCTTCTTCTTCTACTGTTGAAGGTGCATTTACTAGTTGTAGGACTTTTGGAATCGTATGGTCTATGATGATAATGTTGCAGTTAAGTTGTTTGGAGCAATATTCGCTTTCTTTCTTCAAGCACCTATACAAAATTACAGTTAAAGTGTTGAACCTTATTTCAAGAAGAAACGCCGTTATTGTTATAAAGGCTAAATTGCAGGAAACTCCCCTCACTTTTACGCGCATACTTCCTTCATTCTTAAATCTAACCCTAACTATTGCAAGTTAGCCTACAATTAAAGCACCATAGGCTAGGAGTAAAATTGTACCATACCTATCGAGAATTACCCAGCTCGCTTGATATTCTTCAGATTTAATGGCCACGGAGTTGATCTGAGCACTTGAAAGGAGCTTCACCTGTGCTCGGACTTGTTTCGCATTGTTTTTGGAGCATAGATCATTCATCATCTCTAAACATACTTCAATTATACGTTTCATTTCTTCCTCGTCCACTCCATTTCCACTATTGGTTTTTTTGCTATTGCTTACTTCCAATGATTTAATCTTGTTTATCTTGATGCTATCATTTCGTCGTCCCCATTTCTTTAGCATCGCTAATCAAATAACATAGATAAGAATTTAATTAAAATTATCTGCGAGCGGACATTATTAAGCTTTATAATTTTCCGAAGGATAAAGTGCTGGAAAAAACCGTCACTTATTTGTGTATAGCATGATACCATTCTAATCTCTTAAAAGTTGACTGTTATGCCCAAATTTCAATAGCCGACATTTTTTCCATTTATGCAACTCTTATCTTCCCAAAATATCCTCGGCGAAATGCAGAAAACAGGTGCAATCTGGAAAGAAAATAGTTGCAGTTACAGGAAAGAAAATTAACGTGTACATCCTCTGAAAAGTTAGAATGATATCCTTCTATATGGTAAAAGCGAGGGAGGTTTAATGCAAGTCCAAGTTAGTGTATTCAAAACGAGGAAAGATAACATGAAGTCGTACTTGTGATGAACTGGTTGAAGCTTGAAGGATCATTTGGATTGGATGAAGCTGTCGATTTAGGCGGCAACTTTCCTGAGGGTATTGTTGATTTAAGCAACGCCAGTAGTATCAATGTATCCTTAGGCTGCACAATATTACGAATTGCCCATTCCAATGCATTATCTGTTATCTCCTTCATTACATCCACTGCTACTAATACCACCAACCCTTCCTCTGTTTTTCTCCATCCTCCCATTTCTCTCTCCGTCCTTCCTCTCTCTGTTCTCTTCCTCTCTCTCTCTCTCACACACACACACACACACACTTTGCATTTGATGACATACTCTAGTTTAAAATAAATAAGACTGAGTCATAATGATGAAGTGCTTCCACCGGGCAGGACTAAGATAGCAGGAAATTTCTCATGTAACAAAAATTTAAGTGTCACAATTTGTGTACTTACACAGTATTTTCTTTACATTTAGATATAGCTACTTATAGCTTTGGTCATATATATTTACATAGAACATATATAATATTTCAACTTAGCATTTGATGACATCATTTAGTTTAAAATAATTAAGACTGAGTCATAATGATGAAGCGCTTCCACTGGGCAGGACTAGGGATAGAAGGAATTTTCTGGGGTTGGCTATTCTCTTGTCTGCTAATGAGAACCTGACATGGCCAACTAATTCTTAGATCTTGCAACAAGTTGAAATGATCTTAACCATTCTATTTTTACAAATGAGGTACTTTGATTCAGTCATTTTGTTCATTATGTTTACCAAAGATATTCTCACATTTATTAGCAGCCGACTTAACATTATCTCTGTAAATATGACCGTTGACAGAGATCACAGATTTTTTGTGGCCTTTTTTGGCCATGTAAAAAATCTTCTCTCTGTGTGTGTGTGTGTGTGTGTGTGTGTGATAGTTCTCAGCCAAATTAACCGATAGTTCTCAGCCAATAATTTGACAGTATTTACATAACGGTTGACATCAGTTCAACAACTCGTCATAAAGCTTTCTGATATGTATCATGAAGCTTTGCTTCATAGCCTACTTTATTTTTACAGGAAAAGGCTTACATCATGATGATTTTGTCGAGACGAGTACATCCAGATCCCAGTGGAGAAACAACAAGAGAAATAATGGGAAGTAATCAATGCATGAGTGCTGACTGGTTAAAAATCCCCATATTGCTGACATATAGAGAAAATGGGTAGTAAGAAATTTATGGCCAAAGCTATGAGTAGCTATATCTAAATCTATATAACATACTTTGTGTAAGTACACAAATTGTGACACTTAAATTTTGTTATATGAAATAGAAGTCAGTCGAGGTTTCATTTGCATTATGACGGCTGTAAGAACGATATTATAATTTTATTTGACTTTTTCCTGTTAATGTACAGAGAGGCGAATTAATAACACACTCATTTTTCTGTTTTAGTGATCTGTCTCAAGGCAACATTATACTAACTTCACATCATTATCCTTCTTTTTGTTCCAATTTATTAATTTGAAGACCTGTTCTTAGTTAGACATTCCTATATTTGTGTACCCTTAAAGTGAAAAAATTGTAAAATTTTTGACAACCAAACTAAATGCTTTGGAGTACATTTTTATCATCTAATTTTCATATCATCTTAATATTGCTGTATCATTTTAGATTTTGACTACCACTGTCTACACTAATGATTACTTGGCTGGAATTTAATAAGTTTTTATTCTGGATTATGTGGGTGGATATTGAAAAGCCATCAATTGATCTATGCAGATATCTACAACAGTCATGCTCTTGGAATTCAAGATAAATTCTCTACATCTCAGACAAAAGCCTTCTTCCAAAGATGCAGAAAATGGCCTAGCATCGACGGAAAGGGAACGACGCAAAAAGAATAAAGAGCTATATACATCTGTTTCCGTGAAATTCCAGCAAGTTTGTGTTGTGATATTTGTTATTGGTCTAAAATGTTTATTTGAAATGGGATTTATTCAGGAATGCAAAATGCATACCTAAAATTCAAATTATATTCTGTGGGTTGGCTTGTTAGGGTTTACCTCACAGATACCTTACAATTTCTATTGCAATCTTTTCTGAAAAAAAAGGTGAATATTTTCTATTTTGTTTTGTTACAATGTAAAATATATTTTCTCGACCCTTGTCAAAACTTTGGAGTTTGGTGCAGTGGCAACCGGGTTCAACTCCCATTGGGCGCGTTTTTAAATGCGGATTGATTTAAATTGTATGTTGTGCATAGCTCAGGTATCAGCCCTAAGGGCCTTTGACCTAAGGGGACATGTTAGAATATTCCTTCAATTTTCATCATAATTTGGAAGATTATTGGTGCAGCTGTGTAAAATGATGGAAGCATGGATCATATTCTCCATAGGTGTTTGTTTTGTAATGGTTCAAACACTCCAATAAATTGAGAAATAAGCAAACCAATGTAGCATTGGAAAGAATGAAAAACATATAAAGATATCACTGTCTAAATCCAAAGTGATGCGGAATCCAGCCTGACATTTGCTTGCCAACTCTTTTTATCTTTTCTTTTATATATATATATATAAAATCTCAACGAAGGCATGATATATATGCATCCACCATTTGGGATGTCTTAAATATAAGAATTGAAAATATGTTGGATATTGCTTGTTGCTTACAAAATTTATATTAGCCATTTATTTACAAGCTGATATGAATTAGGTTGCATCTTGTTGCTCAAAGTGGGGGTTGGATTGCATTCACGTTGAGATCTTTTTTGCCAATACCATTCTTAATTAGGAATTGACTATTATGCGTCCTAAAAGAATTTATACACTTCTACTCATTTAGGTAGGCAAATACTTACGACAACGTCGATAAGGTTTATGATTCGCTTTTTTCTTCTCCAATGGAAGTTTTTCTGACCATTATATATTCTATATGCATCTAGTTGATGAAAACAGATCTTTATCACTTAACTCTCCACGAATCAACAACGGAGAGGGTCCAAATATTTGAAGAAGCAATGACTTTAATTTTCTTAATTTCTAATTATTGCAAGAGTTTAGAAAGAAATCTAATGCTAACAATTTAATAAAGCAAAAGCTGTTGAGCTTTAAAAAGCATGGACTTCAATATTTTGGGCCAGGCCTTTCATGAAACCTTTGGACAATTCAAGGTTACTCCCTATTTGTTATCTTATAAAATTAGTCCTTGCAAAGCAATAATACTATTGTAGTTGAAGAGACTGGTGTTTTGCATGTGTATGCATGCATTAAAAAAATTGTATGGTAATTTATGAGAGATTTGCGGAATCAGTTATCAGAAGAGATTGTAGGGAGTAATTTTTGAGAGAGTTTTGAGAGAGTTGCGGAATTGGTTATTGGAAGAGATATATGGTTTAGTTGCGGTTACAATTTGAAATTAGATTTTTTAATAAATTTCTCCTGCAAATTAGAGAGCAAAATCCCCTAA
Source organism: Agapanthus africanus (assembly GCA_030015575.1). Lineage (NCBI taxonomy): Eukaryota > Viridiplantae > Streptophyta > Magnoliopsida > Asparagales > Amaryllidaceae > Agapanthus > Agapanthus africanus. The sequence continues at coordinate 103,592,158 of JASDDO010000024.1, forward strand.
TCAATTTTAAAATTGAAGACCCCCGCCTTCAGCATTGTAATAGAGATGTTTAAGGCGTATGATCAAAGATACATAATGCAATTATGCTATTACAATATCTCAACTATTATAATTCAAACTCTTATCAAGGGTTTGAAGGGTTTGAAGTTTTAGTTTGCTCTTTCTTTAAGTCTCTGTAAATTGGCAAGAGGTATGATTGGATTTTAGAAAACATATAAAAAAAGACATGCCACTTATTAACAAACCATATATTCCAAGTTTTGATGATGTTGTTAATTTTCATGTGCATTGACCGCCCCTAAATTTATCAATATCCCCTTACTATTTCATAGCGCAACATTATTGAGTATATCCCCCAGACACCATATTCTCTTAATTTCTCCATAGTTATCGATTATTCTTTGAAAAACGTCCCTTTTCAGATATGACGCGCCATGTACCTTGTAGTTACGTTATATACGAATAGATCAAAATGTATCATCTACCTTGATAAACTTTATGCGTTATAACTATTTTCCATAAAATTAAAAAGAAAGAAGAATTTACAGCAGGGGAGGCAGATGCCCTAGATCCAACTCTCAATTAAAAGCACGGTCACGGTTAAAAGAATAACATTCTGCACATTCTGCCACATATGCAGAGCACAAACTAGCCATCACAAATCATGATCGTAAGCCATTGAGCATTTGACTAATAATTATTTAGAAAATAACTGTAAAAGGAGCTTTACTAACCTTGTTTGAGCAAGCTTTACTTGTTTATTGCCACCTGTTTTCCTGAAAAAAATTAGAACCGACTTCAAACCAACAAATTTCTAATATATAGAGACTAATCTGAATTTGCATAAATATATGAAATACTAGTTTTTCATATCATGAAGTCCAAGTAATTTGTAAAAGTTTCAATAGGGCTGTCCTGGGCCACACAGTCTCATTATTGCGGTTGTGGGTTCTATCACAATTAAATTTTGGGTTAATTGCTAAATAATACCTCAATGTTTCACCTACTTTGCACTCATATATTTTATTGATTTTTTTACTACACTTATATACTCTAAAATATAAATCGTTAATACTTTGCTTCATTTAGTTGACCATCAAATCCATCATTAATTTAAACAAAATTCATACGGTTTATACTTTAGGATATCTAAATGTAAAGAAAAAATCAATACGATATATATGTGCGAGGTTTTATTTAACAATTAACCCTTAAATTTTAGGTGCCTCCTTTGTTTTCTCTAAGTATCAACTTAGCTGTGGTCGGCTGTGGCACCAGCTATCACAATTAAACTTTGACTTTTCTTTCTTTTTAAGTTAAAGTTTCACTCCTGGGATCTCAACACACACATTCTCATTATCATCTCCTCTTTCAACGAGGGAGATTTTTAACGGCCCCCGGCTCATCAACAACAGGCCCAAGGTATGCATCCAACTCTCTCTCTCTCTCTCTAAATTGGGGTTTTCTTTGCTTTGATTAGGCGTGATAATGCTCAATATAGACGACCCTTAAGATCGGGACACGTGGCGGACGGTAAGTCCCAGAACTCAGAAGAAAGGGCCCACAAAGGCCGACCATGCCACCCCTGTAACCGACTGGCCAACGCGAGCTAGCCCTCCTCAGGGCTCCTCGCAGATTGGCCTCCTCGGTCCCTCAGCTCGCCCCGAGCTGCCACAAGACCAAGTCTTCTCGGCCTTCTCGCTCGTACCCGAGCCCTTTTGCCGAGGACGTCTTCCTCGGTCATCCGACCAGTTCCGCCGCTCACCGGCGTAACCGAAGCTCCGCGAATCTCGTCATGCGCGGATTCTCCGCCAGCAACATCCCACGTTCCACGCCTTCATGATCCTCATTCATGGACGATCCGCTCTTTACGCAAGCTTGACGTCGGGAGCGTAATTGCCGGCGAGATTCTCGCGCCTGCTGCTGGGTGCCTCCACCACTATATAAACCTCCATCACAGAGGGATCAAGTAAGCCATTTTTACTCCACTTAGCCGTTACGCCGCTCGGATCTAGTACTAACTTGATCATCGGAGGGTCCTCGGTGGCATCAAACCATCCCGGGACTTCTTTGCAGGTACTCGGCGTCAAACTCCTCCAATCCCCAAATCTCCTCAAAACCCATTGAGACCCACACACAACAGGGGATCCCTTCCAGAATCCACCGGGAGATCGACGGAAGATAACATCTGAGGGAGATCTGAAAAGAACCTCCATCAAGGCGAAAATGGGTTTGCTTGGATCCTCACTTTGCCTATTAGGGCTCCTCTTAATCGCTGCCTCCCTTTGCTATTCTGTACAAAAGCACCACCAACAGCAGAACAAATTACTGCCCAATAATCAAAACGCTAGTTTTGCTAACAAATTTGAAGTTGATAGTGATGGTGGCTTTCCCAAAGTTAAAATTTTTGCCGCTCCTCGCCCATTCTCTTCAATTGGGTCGGGTTCAATTAGGGCAAGGCAGGAGTTGGCTGTGACATCTTGGTTGGGTCTCTCCCCAAATGTCAGTGTTGTTCTATTTGGTCAGCACCCTTCCAGCCATCAATTTGCTAGCAGTTTTGGAAGTCGGGTTATCGTTGAATCAGGCATAGATTTCTCGTAAGTGGCAAAAAATTTGGTTTCTTTTGGGACAATTTTTGATAGTATACCAAATTTAAATAATAATTATAAAAAAAATATATTTTCAAAAGTAATTACAAAAAGAGACCATTTTTTGTCTCGTAAGCACCGTGTCAGCTCAACGCTGGCGCTGTGGTGAAATAATTTTTTTTATGAGCTCAATTTCAAACCGCGCTCATAACATTTGTATAGGGTGCAGTTCGAAAATGCGTCCAATACATTTGTTATGGGCGCAAGAACTGCGCCCTTTACATTTGTATGGGGCACATTTTGAAACTGCGTCCCATATAAGTGTATTGGACGCAGGTTCAAACTGCGGGCGCAGTTCCAAACTGCACCCCATACAATTAATAAATGCAAAATAATATGAATCATTGTTTTCGTAAGGACTTTGTTTTTTTTGGCGCAGTTGCAAACTGCGTCCCAAAAAGAAACATACCCATTCACGGTTGTGTGTTTTTCTATAGCGCGGTTCGAAGGTGCGCCCCAAAAGGATACACAATCATTCACGGGTATGATTTTTTCTGCGGGCGCAGTTACAAACTGCGTCCAAGAAAAGAAACATACTCATTCACGGGTCTGTGTTTTTTCTATGGTGCAGTTTGAAGGTGCGCCCCAAAAGAAACACAATCATTCAAGGGTATGTTTTTCTGGGGCGCAGTTGCAAACCGAGCCCCAAAAAACCCATACTCGTGAATGATTGTGTTCATTGTAGGGTGTTTTTTGTCACCCCATTGAGATGAGAATGCATGCGCGCTTGTCAGGCGCATTACAGATTCCCCTGCCCAGGGTAGGCTGGGGTTTATTGATTGTGGGGATCCGAATCTCCGGCAGCCGCGGACTAAGTTGCCGTTAATTTCCCCTCGTCTTTGGAGTAAGAGAACCTCCGATTGACGGGTTAAACTGGTCATGCGAACTCAATGTGCCGTGTCGTGTTTTGAAGGGGTTTTGGATATATCGGGGGCCCCACAGAGTTTTTATGGGGGTCCCGCTATCCGAATAGCGGGCTGGGGGTCAAGGGGGCTAGCAGCCCCCTTGCGGGGTGCGGGGCAGCGCCCCGTTAGAAATTTTTTCTAACGGGGACAGTGTTTGTAGAGTGTGTGTGTAAAAATAAAGGAAAGGGCATCCAAAGGATGCATAGGAGAAGGCGCCAGCGCCCCACGTGTCTGGCACGGGGGCGCTAGGCGTCAGCAGCAAAAGGGGCTTGGTCCCTGCACTGGGAGCTGTGCTCCCGCTTTGACTTATGGAGTTGAACTCCTGACAGAGATTAATTTATGGAGTTGAACTCCAATAGATCTTGAATGGAGTTAAACTCCTAAAAATGTTCAGAAATGATCAAAGGGGGCTGCTTTGTTTCTCCCCGTTGGCCCTAGATATTCCTAACATGGGATTTCTAGAGATGGGTCTCATTCTTCTTCCTCTGTTGGCCGGATTTTGAAGAACAAGAAGTATGAGATTTTAAAAATCTCTTATTTTTGAGATCTGATGGGAGATCTGAGTTCCCCTTTGCGGGTTTTGTGGTAAAAAACTATTTAGTTTTGGAAAAGGAAGAGTAAAACTCTTGATTTAATTGAAGAAGGTTTAGAACCTTGAGGAATGAGAAGGAGACACAAAAACCCTAGAGTTTTTAGAGAATGAAAAATTGTCTCTTTTATTCATCATCATGTTGCCTTATATAGGCTTACACATTTACATATAGCCTCTTGGGCTTTATAAAATGACATTTTGCCCATCCCATGCCTCATGTGCTATTTCTTTTTGCACATAAGCCATGAGCTTTACAAAAAAATTGGCTTTGTGCCCATTTTGCTTACATTCATGCACAAAAAATTACATTAAAATTATTTGTTACATGATTTTTATTTTGGCATGGGGAGGCCGGCCGCAGGGCTTGACTTGGGCATGGGCCCACTTGACCTGGGCTTGGGCCCACCTGGCTTGGGGTTGACTTTGACTTTGACTTGGTCAACCGTGGTGCAAATTTTGTGTCACGCGCCGCTTCCCAGAGTGCGCTAAGATAGGCACGTGACAGAGCCAACCATGCTACCTGTGGATAGGAAATAGCCCTCCACAGTCATATTACGGCTGTAGAGATATCAAGAACAGTAATAAATTATCTAACACATGTCCATAAGCCAGAATCAACAAGTCATGAAATAAAATAATGCGGAAGCAAAAGATCCCATACAATAATAAACCGGAATGTACGTCCCATAATTCGGGCTCACATCAGGAATGAAATACTAAAAGGAAACTAAACTAAACTAATAACAGGTTATCACTGTTCGGCCTGCTGATCAAAGTACTCATGGACAACCTGCGATAAGGATAAGGGATCTGGGCCATGCAAAACCCATACATCAGTGCGCCATAATATCAATAATAATATAATCAAGGAGTAGCAAGACATGCAGGTACAAGTATGAACGGTAAATAACGTATGACAGCAACATAAATAAGGGCAATGAAGGGTAAAGGCCCAGGTGACGTACAGTGAGTAATCTAAACTGGTCTACTGGGTTAACCACTCTCAAGTTTTTGAAATCAATTTGATGAATCGTCGATGTAACTCAATAGTATCCCGTACGTGTCCGGGACCACGATCAAGATTCTCGGGCTGAAACCGAGACGTGCCGCTAGGCACTAAAATAGGAAAATATGTACCGATGAATGATGTCAATAACATCATCCTAAGGCTAGCCTAGCCCCTAAAACTGATCAGTATAAGCAAACGAACTGTCGAGTTACAAGTCAGGTTTCATCATTGATTTCCCCATACCCCCAAGTTATGTGTTCAAGTCAGGTATTGATAAATCTGAAGTTAAAGCCAACACAAGATCAAGCAGGAACATGTTTGTTTATACAGACAACAGGATATGTCCATCGGACAACATGTCAGGATTGTCGGTATTAGAAACAGGATCAGGTAACATGTCAAGTAGTGGTATATCAGGTCAAGTCAGGTAGTGTACACGTATCAAGTCATGTCAAGTAGTGCACAGGTATCAAACGGGCGCTCATCATCAAACTGTAGCTAGTATTGAATCAGGGTGGAAGTACGGATGTACAATAAAGCACGGATGCACAAATATCGATCATGGGTTACATCATGACTATGTAGGGTGTACAATATCAAGCATGGGGTACTAATGTATTAATAATATGAGTTAATGTAATATGGGGTGCAACTAGTTATGCAGAATTAATGGTATGGATACATAAATAAACATGTATAACATATTCAAACCGATTAATAACTATAAAAGTGGTATTGATTAACCATGCATAAGAAAGTTCCGTTCAGAAATTCAGCGTCACCCTGATTTGTAAAATAGCTTAAAAATAACAAACGTTCTACAAAAGGGACGTGTCTTATACCAAAACAAAGATAATTCAATGAGGTTTTCATTTTTATAAGTTTAAGTATCTCAGGTTGTTCCTACAAAAAGATATGAACATTCGAAGTTGAAAGTTTGCTGCTGGAAATCCAATTTCTGAACTGGAAGTCCGTTTCTTAACACATTTTACTCCCAGTTGGGAGTATAATTAGGCGACTCTACAGTTCAACTAATTGTAGATTTTACTGTTATATTTCCAACGCATCAAACGTATCATCAATAGCAGTTCTGTATTAAAAGTTATGTTATGTACAAGGTGCTGATGTAAGAGGGATCACTGCAGAAACTGCAGAACACCATGGTATTCTAAAATACAAATTAAATATCAAATGACAGTGAAACGACACGGGACAAGATTCAGGGGTTAGTTAACTAAATTATCTACGCGACCATAGGGGGTTTCGCATCATGGCATTTTCATACAGCAGGGAGAAGGTATTACAAAACGATAATCGACAGCCAGAGCTGCTCTGGACTGCAGTCCAGAGCCGCACTCCGAACCAGTTTCCGTCATCTTTTTAAAACAGGAACAGACTAAAAATTATACGGGGTTCTAGGTTGACGAGTCGGCTTCGATATGAGCCCTCGAACACAACATTCTGTTGTATAATCGATTTACTATGATTTTTACAAAATTCAAGTACAGAAATTTACAGATTTGACGGATCTAAATGTGGATGACATTTTACGGTGTTAGGATCTGTATTTTCGAGCCAACTCTTAACACAGTATTCGTTATCACTAGGTCCATCTGTTATGCTTAAGTTCCATTATTTTAAAAGGGTTTTTCAGATTATGATTTGCATCGAACACATATAATAACGTTAGAATCGCAACTGAAATGAATATATAATAGCATGTAGCAAGTATTTGAACTTGCCTGACGACGAATTGATGACGATATGGCAGCGGTGGCTTGGGCGGCGTTGAGAGGAGCCGACAGAGCTTGGGGCATTTGGACAAGGATTCTTCGTAGGGGAGAGGGGGAGAAAGAGAGAGAGAGTAGAAGAATAAGAGAAAGAAGAAGAGGGTGGGGTGTTTAAATAGTATTAGGATTTGATTTTTTTTTGATAATATATATATATATATATATATATATATATATATATATATATATATATATATATATATATATATATATATATATATATATATATATATATAAAGAGGAATAAAGAGTTGGATGTGAGTTGTAAAGAAAAAGAAAAAGAAAAATGTAGGGTGTAAAGAGAAAGAGAACATTAGAGTTATGTGTTGGAAAGATTATTTTATATGACTTTATATGTTATATTGAAAAAATACAGATGTCAGATATAATGCAGTTATACAACATGAAAGTGCACGGATTCTCATAACTAGTCGGGATAGATCATAAACAGGAATCAAGACAGGTTTCCAGCAAGCGGATCGGGTTGGAGGCAAATACAGATGCCAATTATACTATTCACACCCAAAAAGCAATAAATCAAGAAATAGCCATAATTTAAGAAATACCCAAAACAGAACAGGTATAAATGAACTAGGGTGTTACATTATACCCAACTACAAAAGAATTTCGATGATTCATCGAAATTCCCGAAATAAGAAAAGACAACCAAACATGAATTTACGAGAAGAGATGTGGAAACTTCTGTCGAATCTCGTCTTCTCGTTCCCAAGTCAATTCTTCGTGCGAGCGAATCCCCATGAAACAGGTACGAGAGGGATAACCTTGTTCTTGAGGACCTTTTCTTGTCGATCAACAATCGACATCGGTCGTTCCTCAAAGGTCAAATCCTCTCTTACAGTCAGCTCCGAATGATCCAGCACGTGTGTTTCATCTTGAACATACTTACGGAGTTGAGATACATGAAACACGTCATGAACATTCATCAAAACTGGTGGTAAAGCAAATCGATAAGCCACTTCTCCAACACGTTCCATAATCTCGAAATGCCCCACGAATCGAGGACTAAACTTGCCTCAACTCCCAAAACGAATCACTCCTCTAGTCGGTGATATCTTCAAGAATACCAGATCACCAACCGCGAACTCCAGAGGTATTCTCGATGTGTCGGCCCAACTCTTCTGTCGATATTGTGCTGCCTTCTTGTGATTTCGGATAGTATTAACTTTCTCTACTGTTTGCACGATCAAATCTGGTCCCAACAATCTCCGTTCTCCAACATCATCCCAACAAACGGGTGAGCGACACTTGCGACCATACAATGCTTCGAATGGAGCCATCTAAATAGTCGCCTGAAAGCTGTTATTGTATGAAAACTCCACCAAGTGTAAATGATCCTCCCATGAACCCTTGAAGTCCAACATGCAAGCTCGCAACATATCTTCAAGAGTTTGGATACTGGCCATCTGTCTGTGGATAATAAGCGGTACTAAACTTCAACCGCGTCCCCAAACTTTCCTGTAAACTCTTCCAGAAGTGTGATAAGAATCGGGTATCACGATCGGAAACGATGCTCACAGGTACTCTATGCAATCTCACAATCTCCTGCATGTACCGTTCTGCTAACGCTTCCGTCGACTGACCAACTCGAAACGGTATGAAATGAGCTGCCTTGGTCAATCGATCAACGATCACCCAAACTTCATTATTGCCCTTTGTACTCCGCGGTAAAGCTGTCACGAAATCCATGGTTATATATTCCTACTTCCATTGAGAAATCGGAAGTGGTTGCAATAAACCAGCTACTCTTTGATATTCAGCCTTAACTTGCTGACACACCAAGCACTTTGCTACAAAGTGGGCGATCTCCCTTTTCATGCCTTCCCACCAGAAATGCTGTCGTAGATCACGGTACGTCTTCGTGCCTCCTGGATGTACGGAATATGCGGAACTGTGTGCCTCCTTCATAACTTCTTCGCGAATGTCTCCTTTCGGCACACACAAACGGCTACCATATCGCAACGAACCATCTTCATGAATCAACAAGTCCGTTCGAAGTCCCGCTTCAACCTGTTCTCGGAACTTTTGCAATCTTGGATCGTGCGACTGTGCTGCTTTAATATTATCGATCAACGACGACTGTACTTGCAGCTGCATCAACTGTCCTGAAGAATGAGGTAACACGATCTCGAAATCGAATCTCCGAAAATCATCGATCAACTCCTTCTGTGCAGTCAACATTCGTATTGCTGGCAACCGACTAAGCGCATCCGGAACTACATTTACTTTCCCTGGATGGTACTTGAGATCGAGATTATAGTCAGCCATTTGTTCTAACCATCTACGCTGCCTCATGTTGAGCTCTTTCTGCGTGAACACATACTTTAGGTTTTTGTGATCGGTGAATACTTCGACCTTTTCGCCCAATAAGTAGTGTCTCCAAAAACTTCACTTCTTCGAGCCAAAACTCGCACTTGCTCATCTTCGCATATAATCTTTCTTGCCTTAACGTTTGCAGTGCGATCTTTAAGTGTTCTGCATGCTCTTCTAAGCTCCTTGAATAAACCAGAATATCATCGATAAACACCACTATAAACTGGTCTAAGAACGGTGAAAAGATTCAGTTCATCAAGTCCATAAATATCGCCGGTGCGTTCGTGAATCCGAATGGCATCACTAAATACTCGTAATGTCCATATCGAGTTCGGAACGCAGTCTTGCAAATATCCTCTGATTTAACTCGGACCTGATGATATCCGGATCGCAAATCCAGCTTCGAGAATACCCTCGCGCCACTGAGTTGCTCGAACAATTCGCCAATGCGAGGGATCGGGTACTTGTTCTTAATAGTCACCCGGTTTAATTCTCGATAATCGATGCACATCCTCCTTGTGCCATCTTTCTTCTTTACTAGAAGAACTGGAGCTCCCCAAGGTGAATTGCTGCTGCGAATCCAACCCTTCTCAAGTAATTCAGTAACCTGCTTCTTGACTTCTTCCAACTCCACTGGTGCCATTGGATAGTACACCTTTAAGACTGGCGCTGCACCTGGAACAAGATCGATTGCGAACTCCACATCTCGTTTTGGCGGTAAACCCGAGATGTCCTCGAACACGTCCATGAACTCTCGAACTACAGCTGGCGCTTCCTCCTTATCAACTTCTATTGACGAAAGAACATTATTTGTCGGCCTAGCCTTAAACTCGACTGGCCCGACAGAACTGCTACCTCCAGCAAAGACAAACTCCGGATGTCCGAGAATCTGGAAAATTACTTTCTTTGCCCTACAATTAATGTGAGCGTGGAAAGAGCCGAGAAAATCCATTCCCAAGACAACATCAAACAACGGAATACACCAGAATCGAATAATTCTAATGCAGGAAAAACATGAACAAGTAGGATACCGAAATGACTTCATCTGAAGCCAAACACTGAAGAAGATAAGCACGGTAAACAGGATTCAAGCTTGCGATAAAACATGAACTGGTAAACAACGAAACCGAGAGAAGCAAGGTAATATAACGAACATAAAACAAGGAAATGAATCAAGACTAGGACTCCAAGTTACTTAAATAGAGTACCGCATTGTAACCATGCTGCAGTTCATAGTTACAATCACATAACTCCACTCAAGTCCCCCAAATCCTAGTATCAGAATCCAAGGAATAGGGAGAAACAATAGGGAACCAAAAGGTTTCAAGTCGATACGCAAAGCTGTTTGCATATCGTCAAGACAAGAGTCAATAGATAGATATGATTCAAGAATCACGATAACAATGTGGCAGGACATGTTCCTAATCACGGATTTTCTGATTCGTGTATTGGGTCCAATACCCAACTACAAAAGAATCAAACCCGATTAGCCTAAATCCTATGGCTCTGATACCAAATAAAGCCTGTCACGCCCCGCTTCCCAGAGTACGCTAAGATAGGCACATGACAGAGCCAACCATGCTACCTGTGGATAGGAAATATCCCTCCACAGTCACATTATGGCTGTAGAGATATCAAGAACAGTAATAAACTATCTAACACCTGTCCATAAGCCAGAATCAACAAGTCATGAAATAAAATAATGCGGAAGCAAAAGATCCCATACAATAATAAACTGGAATGTACGTCCCATAATTCGGGCTCACATCAGGAATGAAATACTGAAAGGAAACTAAACTAAACTTATAACAGGTCATTACTGCTCGGCCTGCTGATCAAAGTACTCATGGACAGCCTGCGATAAGGATAAGAGATCTGGGCCAAGCAAAACCCAGACGTCAGTGCGCCATAATATCAATAATAATATAATCAAGGAGTAGCAAGACATGCAGGTATGAGTATGAACGGTAAATAACGTATGACAGTAACATAAATAAGGGCAATGAAGGGTAAAGGCCCAGGTGACGTACAGTGAGTAATCTAAACTGGTCTACTGGGTTAACTACTCTCAAGTCTTTGAAATCAATTTGATGAATCGTCGATGTAACTCAATAGTATCCCGTACGTGCCCGGGACCACGGTCAAGATTCTCGGGCTGAAACCGAGACGTGCCGCTAGGCACTAAAATAGGAAAATATGTACCGATGAATGATGTCAACAGCATCATCCTAAGGCTGGTCTAGCCCCTAAAACTGATCAGTATAAGCAAACGAACTGTCGAGTTACAAGTCAGGTTTCATCATTGATTTCCCTATACCCCCAAGTTATGCGTTCAAGTCAGGTATTGATAAATCTAAAGTTAAAGCCAACACAAGATCAAGCAGGAACATGTTTATCTATACAGAAAACAGGATATGTCCATCGGACAACATGTCAGGATTATCGGCATTAGAAACAAGATCAGGTAACATATCAAGTAGTGGTATATCAGGTCAAGTCAGGTAGTGTACACGTATTAAGTCATGTCAAGTAGTGCACATGTATCAAACGGGTGCTCATCATCAAACCGTAGCAAGTATTGAATCAGGGTGGAAGTACGAATATACAATAAAAGCATGGATGCACAAATATCGATCAGGGGTTACATCATGACTATGTAGGGTGCACAATATCAAGCATGGGGTACTAATGTATTAATAATATGAGTTAATGTAATATGGGGTGCAACTAGTTATGCAGAATTAATGGTATGGATACACAAATAAACATGGATAACATATTCAAACCGATTAATAACTATAAAAGTGGTATTGATTAACCATGCACAAGAAAGTTCCGTTCAGAAATTCAGCGTCACCCTGATTTGTAAAATAGCTTAAAAATAACAAACGTTTTACAAAAGGGACGTGTCTTATACCAAAACAAAGATAATTCAATAAGGTTTTCATTTTTATAAGTTTAAGTATCTCAGGTTGTTCCTACAAAAAGATATGAACATTTGAAGTTGAAAGTTTGCTGCTAGAAATCCAATTTCTGAACTGGAAGTCCGTTTCTTAACACATTTTACTCCCAGTTGGGAGCATAATTAGGCGACGCTACAGTTCAACTAATTGTATATTTTACTGTTATATTTCCAACTCATCAAACGTATCATCAATAGCAGTTCTGTATTAAAATTTATGTTATGTACAAGGTGCTGGTGTAAGAGGGATCACTGCAGAAACTGCAGAACACCATGGTATTCTAAAATACAAATTAAATATCAAATGACAGTGAAACAACACGGGACAAGATTCAGGGGTTAGATTACTAAATTCTCTATGCGACCATTGGGAGTTCCGCATCATGGCATTTTCATACAGCAGGGTGAAGGTATTACAAAACGAGAATCGACAGCCAATGCTGCTCTGGACTGCAGTCCAGAGCCGCACTCCGAACCAGTTTCCGTCATCTTTTTAAAACAGGAACAGACTAAAAATTATACGGGGTTCTAGGTTGTCGAGTCGGCTTCGATATGAGCCCTCTAATACAACATTCCGTTGTATAATCGATTTACTATGATTTTTACAAAATTCAGGTACAGAAATTTACAGATTCGACGGATCTAAATGTGGATGACATTTTACGGTGTTAGGATCTGTATTTTCGAGCCAACTCTTAACACGGTATTCGTTATCACTAGGTCCATCTGTTATGCTTAAGTTCCATTATTTTAAAAGGGTTTTTCAGATTATGATTTGCATCGAACACATATAATAACGTTAGAATCGCAACTGAAATAAATATATAATAGCATGTAGCAAGTATTTGAACTTGCCTAACGATGAATTGATGACGATATGGCAACGGTGGCTTGGGCGGCGTTGAGAGGAGCCGACAGAGCTTGGGGCATTTGGACAAGGATTCTTCGTAGGGGAGAGGGGGAGAAGGAGAGAGAGAGTGGAAGAATAAGAGAAAGAAGAAGAGGGTGGGGTGTTTAAATAGTATTAGGATTTGATTTTTTTTTGATTATATATATATATATATATATATTATATAAAGAGGAATAAAGAGTTGGATGTGAGTTGTAAAGAAAAAGAAAAAGAAGAATGTAGGGTGTAAAGAGAAAGAGAACATGAGAGTTATGGGTTGGAAAGATTATTTTATATGACTTTATATGTTATATTAAAAAAATACATATGTCAGATATAATGCAGTTATACAACATGAAAGTGCACGGATTTTCATAACTAGTCGGGATAGATCATAAACAGGAATCAAGCCAGGTTTCCAGCAAGCGGATCGGGTCGGAGGCAAATACAGATGCCAATTATACTATTCACACCCAAAAAGCAATAAATCAAGAAATATCCATAATTTAAGAAATACCCAAAACAGAACAGGTATAAATGAACTAGGGTGTTATATTTTGACCCCAACATTCATTATATTAAGAGTTCAATCTCTTCCTTTATCTCGAATCTCACCATCTGTGCTGAGTTCTCTCATTCTCTCTCAGATCTCATTGCCATCACATTCCCTGTCATTCTCCCTATCGGTTCTTAGCTTCTTTCTCTCTCTCAATGTCGGGATCTTCATCTGCAGAATTGCCATCAATCGATGAAATTAAGAGGTGCATCTCTTACACCGTGGTGAAATCTGTATATACGATAATAGACTATTCTAGTTACGAAAACATTCTCTATCGATTATGAGGGGGTATGAACTGGCCGATGAAGATCCATCGTGAAATCCTGCGGCTTTAGCATGGCCTGCATCATACCCCTGACCTTGTGGTGTCATCCGTACATCTTGTTCTTGTCCCGTTTAGTGAAACATACTCGTTTAGATCGCTACGTGCATACTACGTGTATCCGTTCTTGGGGGCATGCTTTTTCTTTAACCGAACATCGCTTTTTGGTTTTTGTTGACATGTATATTACCCGTATTTTCAAACCATAATTTTAGACCCAACCCGGGCATATTTTGGAGTAAGTTTGTATTAGCCGGAAAACTAAAATCTAATCAATACTATATTCTAATATATTTAAACTGTTAAATATATATGTTATATACGTTATAAATTTTTCTTTAACAAAATATATTTTAAAAAGATTTTTCCTAATATTCTAAACCAATCCCATCTCTCTCTCTCTCTGTGCACATTATGTATTATTAATTCTTTACTTTTTGAAAACAACATTTTGAACCCACGTCCTTTCTCTTCTTCCTCGTCTTCGTTCTCGCCGCCTCCACGAAACTCTAACCCTAGCTTCGCCCGCGCCTCGCCGTCGCCGCCTCCACCCTTGACCCCGTCTCTCCTCCTTCGCCTCCTCATCTCCCTCGATCACCTCCCTCTTTTGCCTCTCCCCTGCAACCCGTCCCCGAACCCAATAACCCAAGAACCCGACCCCCATCGTCGCCACCGTCCACCTCACCGCCAATCGCCTCCACACCCTTGTCGACACCTTCTTCTCCATCCTCCCCTTCTTTCCCGACCCGCAAAACATCACCCGACCACTGCAAGAACCCGACCCTGCAACCCTCGCCGCAACACATCGCCGGAACTTCAACCTCGTCGGCCTCACCCCGTCGCCACCACCTCTTCTTCCTTGCCTCTCCCCTCTCTCCAACCCAACACCATCTCCTTTCCCCAAGCTCGAACCCTGCAGAATCCCCGACGTCAAGAACCTTGATCCCCACCTTGCCATGAAACCTCGCTGGAGACCCACGACTCGTCGACAGCTCCCCCTCCCCTCCTCTGTCCCAGAACCCCAGAAGCAACCCACCTCCTCCTCTTCTTCTTCTTCTCTTTCTTCTTCTTCTTTCTCTTTCTAGTTTCTTGGTTTTCCGATCGCCGCCGGAGCCGTGCCGTCGCCGACGATCCAAGCGACCCAGTGGACGTTTCCAGCCAGCATGGTCACCTTCTTGCATTACTTGGTTCGGTTCTGTACGCCCGCGTGTGCATTGTGACGTTTTACCCGACGTCGGACGCATCGTACGTACCCCGTCGTGAGATCCGATCAGGAAAGTTTCTCTTGCTGCATGCTATGTCGCTATATTTATATCCATATGAATAAAAATATTACATGTTTATTTCATTGTGCATCCCATGTTACCGTTTTACCGTTTTCTGATATCCGTTCTTATTCGTACTGTTTATTACATATCTAGTTGTATGCCAGAACCTGATTACATCATGTTGCTGTTATATAGTACAACGTAATTGTTAATATGCATGTTTGGTTATATACAATCATATGTTAAGTGCGGTACATTGTTGGCTTATGGCAAAATCAATCTAGGAAGAGCGTATAACTCTAATCCCAAGTTGAATCCTAGCCGAGTTCGTGCCTCGCATCTTCGTACATCGTTTTCCCGTGACCCTTATCCTCAAGGCAAGTATTCATGCTCTACTTTTGGTCGATGTACATCTGCAGTCCTGTTAGAATAAAAGAGAAATCTGTTAGTACCTATTTTTCGTTATATTATATATATATATATATATATGCAAACTTTTATGCTGCAGGTAAGAATAATTAGCAAGTGTGGTTTTAAAATGAGATTTATTTTAACTACAAATAAAGTTCGAAAGTTGTTAACCTATCTCACATTTATATATTTCTAACCAGATTGTGATTAGTATATCCATATTAAGGTTAACGGCAAAAATAACAATTGTGACTCATAGCAGCTTGTACACCGCCTTCATGCAGTTACTATTACTTGATAACTATTACCACTGACAAGTCCAGACTATTCAATACTCTAGTCTTTATGAACGAGATCGCTGATTAGGATGCTGAATTACATGCCATGACACACCACTATTCACCAGTTTTATTTTCATACAATTACCATACCACAAGTTTCTGTCTTTTCAGCATTCTTAATTAGTGATTTAGTCATTACCATAGTAGCTATAAATACGCGGGTGTTGGGGTAGTTTGAGTATGCGTTCGTACAACAGGATCTCAGGATTCCTATGCCGGCAGCTCGTACCGGGCTATATCGGTCTCATGTTTACAGCTCGTACCGGGCTATATCGATCTCATGTTTGCAGCTCGTACCGGGCTATATCGGTCGCATGTTTACAGCTCGTACCGGGCTAGATCGGTCGCTTGTTCATTTCACAGTTGGGCCCGTGTTTCCTAGCCCCTGGGGCACCACTCTTGGGTTAGGAATACTCCTGCAGAGGTTGACGCACACACTCGAGCTTACGATAGGATAGTTTACCTTTTAGTGACCAGTTAGGTTATGACTTGACCTCTTACATACATGTTTTATAGTGTTAATGCATCTATTTATTTATATATCTGTTTTGCTTGCGCACACGGGCTTCACTACATTCATATATTCATGTTATCATACTACACATACACTTTATACGTTGAGTACTTGTTGGGATGTTCTGGCATCCCTGAGATTTGCCATCTCAGGTTTAGAGACAGATTTTCAGGCTGAGCAGGACCGCAGCGACTACCGGGACTTTGCCGAAGATCAATAACCCGTAGGTTTATTTTCCTTTTCAGTTAGTTTTTAGTATGTGCGCCCTTATGGGACATTAGGAATTATGTATCTCTTTTGGATCTTGTTTTTATTTCGAATTTATTGTATCAGATCTTTAATTACATCGATTATTTAGTGGACCCATTTTTTAGTATTCTTTGTGGTTTCGTTGCGGCATGATTATCAGTATTATCCCTTTTGGTTTTAGGATTTTATTCTTGACAGGTTATTATAGACAGCCTTATGTGACTATGGAAGGATCTTTCCTTACCGTAGATAGCACGACTGGCCTTCATCGCTCTCCGTATTCCGTATTTTGGGAAGCGGGACGTGACAAGGTTTTGTTGGTATCAGAGCCAGGCTGACGTCAAAAGTTAGTCTGGGTTCTACCGACCTTTTATGTTAGAATCACATGTCTAGGTTTTCCCCAGTATGTCATGCTGCAGATTTCGTTGACTCTGACCGTAGGATTCAGGCGACTGAGACAGAATTACGATATTGTACCCATATACTGCGGCATGGTTACAATGCGTCATTCTGTTTGAGTAACTTAGAGTTCTATTTAATTTGTTTCCACTGATTTGATTATCTTGCACACGCCGATTTCTCGAGCCAAGACCATGACTCTTCATATCCTCATTTGTTTCCTTGATCCTTTATTTTTCATACCCATTTATTTTCATTGATCCTTGTAATTAGTTCGCGACCTTGTATTTTCGTTCTTCAAATTTCGAGAACAAAATTTCTTGTAAGGTGGGTAGAATGTAACACCCTAGTTCAGATATACCATGATCGATTTCTTTATTCTATTTATCTTGTGGCTATTTCCTGTTTTAATTCTCTTTTGGGTGCGGATAGTGTCTTAGTATTCTGTGCTTGGTATCCAACCCGACCCGCATGCTTGAAACCCGTCTTGGTTCTTGTTTACGTCTTATCTCTGCTAGTCTCGAGGATCCATGCTCACATATGTTCCGTTTACCTGCATCGTATATCTGGCATCTGCATTTTTTAATATTGCATTTATAGTCAAATAATATATTTTAAAATACTTAGCATGGCCTGCATCATACCCCTGACCTTGCGGTGTCATCCGTATATCTTGTTCTTGTCCCATTTAGTGAAACGGACTCGTTTAGATCGCTACGTGCATCCGTTCTTGGGGGAATTCATTTTCTTTAACCGGACATCGCTTTTTGGTTTTTGTTGACACGTATATTATCCGTATTTTCAAACCATAATTTTAGACCCAACCCGGGCATATTTTGGAGTAAGTTTGTATTAGCCGGAAAACTCAAATCTAATCAATATTATATTCTAATATATTTAAACTGTTAAATATATATGTTATATACGTTATAAATTTTTCTTTAACAAAAAAATATTTTAAAAAGATTTTTCCTAATATTCTAAACCAATCCCATCTCTCTCTCTCTCTCTCTGTGCACATTATATATTATTAATTCTTTACTTTTTGAAAACAACATTTTGAACCCACGTCCTTTCTCTTCTTCCTCGTCTTCGTTCTCGCCGCCTCCACGAAACTCTAACCCTAGCTTCGCCCGCGCCTCGCCGTCGCCGCCTCCACCCTCGATCCCGTCTCTCCTCCTTCGCCTCCTCATCTCCCTCGATCACCTCCCTCTCTTGCCTCTCCCCTGCAACCCTCCCCGAACCCAATAACCCAAGAACCCGACCCCCATCGTCGCCACCGTCCACCTCACCGCCGATCGCCCCCACACCCTCGTCGACACCCTCTTCTCCTTCTCTTCTTCCTCCTCCCCTTTTTTCCCGACCTGCAAACCATCACCCGACCACTGCAAGAGCCCGACCCTGCAACCCTCGTCGCAACACCTCGCTGGAACTTCAACCTCGTCGGCCTCACCCCGTCGCCACCACCTCTTCTTCCTATCCTCTCCCCTCTCTCCAACCCAACACCATCTCCTTTCCCCAAGCTCGAACCCTACAGAACCCCCGACGTCAAGAACCTTTATCCCCACCTAGCCATGAAACCTCATTGGGGACCCACGACTCGTCGACAACTCCCCCTCGCCTCCTCTGTCCCAGAACCCAAAACCCCAAAAGTAACCCCATCTCCTCTTCCTTCTCTTCTTCTTCTCTTTCTTCTTCTTTCTCTTTCTAGTTTCTTGGTTTTCCGATCACCGCCAGAGTCGTGCCGTCGCTGACGATCCAGGCGACCCAGTGGACGTTCCTAGCCAGCATGGTCACCTTCTTGCCTTGCTTGGTTCGGTTCTGTACGTCCGTGTGTGCATTGCGACGTTTACCCCATGTCGGACGCAGCGTACGTGCCCCATCGTGAGATCCGATCAGGCAAGTTTCTCTTGCTACATGCTATGTCACTGTATTTATATCCATATGAATAAAAATATTACATGTTTATTTCATTGTGCATCCTATATTACCGTTTTACCGTTTTCCGATATCCGTTTTATCCGTACTGTTTATTACATATCTAGTTGTATGCCGGAACCTGATTACATCATGTTGCTGTTATATAGTACAATGCAATTGTTAATGTGCATGTTTGGTTATATACAATCATATGTTAAGTGTGGTACATTGTTGGCTTATGGTAAAATCAATCTAGGAAGATCGTATAACTTTGATCCCAAGTTGAATCCTAGCTGCGTTCGTGCCTCGCATCTTCGTACATCGTTTTCCCGTGACCCTTATCCTCAAGGCAAGTATTCATGCTCTACGTTTGGTCGATGTACATCTGCAGTCCTGTTAGAATAAAAGAGAAATGTGTTAGTACCTATTTTTCGTTATATTATATATATATATATATATATATATATATATATATATATATATATATATATATATATATATATATGCAAACTTTTATGCTGCAGGTAAGAATAATTAGCAAGTGTGGTTTTAAAATGAGATTTATTTTAACTACAAATAAAGTTCGAAAGTTGTTAACCTATCTCACATTTATATATTTTTAGCCAGATTGTGATTAGTATATCCATATTAAGGTTAACGGCAAAAATAACAATTGTGACTCATAGCAGCTTGTACATCGCCTTCATGCAGTTACTATTACCTGATAACTATTACCACTGACAAGTCCTGACTATTCAATACTCTAGTCTTTATGAACGAGATCGCTGATTAGGATGCTGAACTACATGCCATGACACACCACTATTCACCAGTTTTATTTCCATACAATTACTATACCATAAGTTCCAGTCTTTTCAGCATTCTTAATTAGTGATTTAGTCATTACCATAATAGCTATTGTAACAACCCCAAATTTCCAATACAAGTTTTTACAAAAAAAATTCAAAAAAATCCATAAAGGGGTATTTTAGCCTGAGCACAAGTTATAAGTAATTATTTTTTTTTTTAATTACAAGTTAAAAGAATACAACAACTCCATTTTTAGTGTACAAAAATTTGCTTTAAAATTAATGTATACTTGGGGTATTTACATTTACTGTTATTACTTTAAGTAATTAATTAGCTCCATAATTACAAGAAGGAGCTTGTAGCTCATTGGTAATACCTTGCACTGCTGAACCAAGCCACCAGAGTTCAAATCCCATACCCCACATTATTTTTAATATTGATTTTTTTAAAAACCTTTAGAATACAAGGAGTTTACACGTGCATATCTCACAAAAACCCCATTACACCTAAAGATGTAACATTTCCAGGAGTTAGATGAACCGTCGGGGGGGATCCCGGCTGCCTGACTCGGCCGGGAATCGGCCAAATCGGCCTTTACTCGGTCTGACTCAGTTCTCAGACCGAGTCACGACCGAGTCGGCCGATTCCGGCGACGACCCCAACATAAAAGTTGTGTATTTTCATATTCTCTATGCACCTGCAAAATTTCAGCCTCAGACCATTTCCAGAGCTCTTAAAAAACCCCAATTACTGCACTTTTAATACATTTTATCAAATTTTTATTTTAAACTTTTCATTTACCCTGACCCTAGCCTAACCCTATAAATATCAACCCTACACAC
This sequence comes from Agapanthus africanus, assembly GCA_030015575.1. Lineage (NCBI taxonomy): Eukaryota > Viridiplantae > Streptophyta > Magnoliopsida > Asparagales > Amaryllidaceae > Agapanthus > Agapanthus africanus. Next base: position 103,612,919 of record JASDDO010000024.1, read on the forward strand.
TACCCTCTCACCCCAAAATCCTGAGTCCACTCTCTCAAATTTTTTCCAAAGATCGTGTACTTTGAAAACAAGCTCAAGGCGAAACTCCGACGAAATTCCGGCGAAAATTCCGGCTATCATCTTAGGAACTATCGGCGATGACGCAACACACCGACGATCCTTCTGGTTCCCTCTCACTCTCTTGAGTAATCTAAAACCCGTAAGTCCATTTTCTTCCTCTCTTTTCTACTCTCAAAATACGAAATTACAAAACCCGACGGAATCGGAACAAATCCGATTTCCGATTCGGTATTCTATAAAATTCCACTTCTCACTAATACAATCATATCTAAACTTCCTCATGTTGACTATTAAACACTAATCAAACAATTTGAACAAGTTTCATCACATGAAATGATAGCTTTCTCAAATTATCGTATTTTTTCACTTAAATACCACATTGTTTGAATTCTTCATTTAACCCATCAAACTTGCTATACATTTAAAGTAGATCACGAGGTAACGACCTACCTCCTCACACACTTACATACAACTTAACACGATACCATTGAAACCTTAGAATACGACAAAACAAGCATTTACATTTAAATACCATACACTTAATAAAACTATTTCTAAAAGAGTTAGAGTTGATACACTTTTAAATAAATACATCTTATTATGAAAATACGATAAGTTGTGGATATCGGTCGTTTATCTAAACCTGACTTTGTGGTGTCTAGGCTAGGCAAGTGAGAAAGGTAACTTTAAAAGGCCCGACTCATGGTGATTCGTGAGCGGATCCCTCCTTTCCTCACTTGTACTTACCTGGCCACAATTGGCGGTGAAGAGGCGATTTGAGGCATCTCACAACTTGTCTTCTGGACCAGTTAGGGATAAACTAGTTGACTTAGGCCGGACGCCCGAGTCCACAACATAGAAGTTGGGTATCTTTTCCTCGTCAACTCTCCTGCATACTTTAAATAGTCAGATCGGTTACAGAGAGCACATTAACCCCCATTTACTCCATTTTTTAATGATTTTTAAATATATATTTACATTTTTTTAATTAAAAACCTTACACCTACACTAACTCTAGCCTAACCCTATAAATACTGTAACCCCTTAGTTCATTTATACCAATTCCAGTTCTCGTATTTCCTTAAATGTGGTATTTTCCTAATTTATCGTGTTTTGGGTGCGAATAGTATTTTACATTTTACATTGCATTCGATCTGACCCGCTTGCTTGAACCTGTTTGATTCATATTTATAGGTTACCCTGACTTGTTACGTAGACTGTGCATTTTCATGTTTAGTACACACTGGCATTTTACCTGGCATTGCATCTTTTACCATATAATATTTTAAGTCATGTAAATTAATTTAAAATTGTATTTCATAGCCTGCATGAAACCCCTATCCCCGTGGTAGCGTCCGCGCATCTTGTTCTCGTCCTGTTCAGTGAAACGGACGTGTTTGGATGGATACGCGCACGTACGGGCATCCGTTCTTAGGGGTATACATTTTCGTAACCTGAGCACTCATTTTGAAATTTGGAAGTCGCATAAATTTTTCGTATTTTAAATCTGAAATTTTAGACCCGACCTGGGCGCGTTTTGGAATATTTTGTATGCCGCCTAAAATCAATTTTTTAAAATATTTTATTTTAATTTTTACCTTTAAAATTTCGTAACTAATAAATTATAACAGACAAATCTTTCTTTATTTTTAAATCGAAAATCTTTTTTTTAAAATTTTAAATCTGTTTCGTAACTGACCCAGCCTCTTCTCTCTTACCCCCGGCCCCACCTTTCTCTCTCTCCCTCTCCCTTTCTTTCTCTTTTTCTCTCTTCTCTTTTTCCTTTCTCTCTCCACCACTACCAAACAATTTTCTTTTTTCCTATTGTTCATTTCTCTCTCTCTCTCTCATCTCGATCTCTCTACCTTTTTCTCTCTCTCATATCGATCTCTCTCTTCTCCCTTTCTCTCTCTGTCCCGCTCTCTCTCTCTCTTGCCCTCATCATCTTCTTCTTCGCTGCAAGAACCCCACAGAGAAAACCCTCGTGAACCCTAGCTCTCGTCCATCGCCGCCAATGCCTCCCTTGCAATCATCTCAACCCCATTCTCACCTTTCTTCTCCCCTACAGCCATCATCGAACACCCGCACACCCGAACACACCCTCACCCGACCTCTTCGCCGTCGACCATCCCTAACCCTCATCTCCACCCTCGCAACCATCCCTCATCTCTCTCTATCACTTTTTCTCTCTCTCTTCCTTCCTCTCGTACCTTTCCTCATGGCCGCACATCACCCACGCCCCGCCGACGATCTCGACTCGGAGTTTCCCCTCAAGCGAAGCATCGGATCCATTCCCAACCTCATCGTCACCACTGGCAATGTGATCGAGGTCTACGTTGTCAGGGTCCAAGAGGACGACGCTAGGGCTTCGCAGGCTTCCGGCGAGCCACGCGGCGGTAGGGGAGGGGTCATGGATGGGATCCGCGGGGCTCGGCTTGAGCCCGTCTGCCATTACAGATTGCATGGGAATGTTGAGTCCATGAGGGTATTGTCCTTGAAGGAGATGAACGCAGTAAGAGAAGAGATTCATTAGTTTTGACATTTTAAGATGCAAATAACTGTTCTGGAATATGATGATTCTATCCATGGATTGCACACTAGTTCTATGCACTGCTTAGAAGGACCAGTTTGGCTTCACCTGAAAAGAGGCAGAGAATCAATTGCGAGGGGTCCTATGGTAAGGGCTGACCCTTTGGGTCGATGTGGTGCAGCACTTGTGTATGATCTTCAAATGATTGTTCTTAAGGCTGTTCAGGCTGGCCAAGGATTAGTTTCTGATGTTGAACCTAGTAGCATGGGAGGCCCTGGCTCTACTTCAGTCCGTATTGAGTCATCTTATGTAATTGCTTGCGTGATCACCCTGTGCATTGTTTGGATCCGTTCCGTGTACCGTGCGCGCGTCGCGACTTTTCAGCCGACGTGAGACGTTCAGTATACCCGTTTCTTGATCCCGAGGCAAGTTTATCTTTCTACATGCTACATTACATTTTATACATCTATTTTAATGAATAAAGTATTTGAATTTCAAACCGTGCATCCAAAGTACTTGTTTCACAGTGTTACAATGACCGTATGCATCCATTCTTATCATTTCATATCTAACATTTGCAAACCTATCTTGTCACATATCATACTATTGAAAGGTTCCTAGGCACTCTAGTGAGGTCACACAAGGCATCGAACATGCCAATTTAAAAAAATTGGTGCCGAGAAACCCTAGACTACGGATCTTAGACTAGATGTTTAGGCGAAATACAAAACTAGTTAACAAATTAACTATAGGTAAGATGCTACAACCTTTGTAGATCCGGTAATCCTCTTCCTTGGCTCCACGTAGGCATCCTCTCGCTGTCCTTTTCGAATCCTAGACTCGTTCATCGGCTTCATCGGGAAAACGAGCGGAATAGGTCGTCGGCTTCGTGTCAAAGACGATCTACGTCGAGGTTGCACAAGCTCAAGCTCCGACTTCACAAAGTTGTGAAACTTGTGAAGAAAACACCCAAAACAACTTGGCAAGAGGTAGAGGGTGAAGAAATAGGAGGTGGGTTCACTTTAGATTTGGATTTCACTCACTTTTGCTCATGTAGCCATTGATGGCAACTAGTTTTCTCTCTTGAAGAAGAAGGAGAAGATGAAGCTATAATATGATAAGTGTTATGATAAAAATAAATTAAATCAATACTTATCATATCTAAACCAAGGTTAAGTGTAGAGAAAAGACCATGGTTAATAAGAAGGGTTAGGGTTAAGCTAGAAGACAAAATGGTTTCTTTAGTCAAAGCTTCATGAAGCTTCAACAAGCTTCATGACAAAAAGAAACCATTATGTTTTCATTTATCCATTTAAATAAATGAAGAATGGATAAATAAATGAGAGAATAAATCAAAACCCTAATTATCTTCTTAACCATGGTTTAATTCTTTACACTTGACCATGTGAGCAAGTATCATCAAACATGATACATATTTGTGCACAAAAAGTATATCACATATACAACTTGCACATCAAGTGAGAAAATCCGTATAAAGTGAACCAATACTAGTTAATGCAAAGTAATATATCAAATATATAATTATACATTAAATCATTAAATCAACATTTGATTCAATGATCCGGTCATGTCGCACATAACCGACTAGTATTCAATGTATCGATTTATCGAATCAATGATTCGATAACTAGGTCATATCGAATATAACCAATCGAAACATGTAGCGCGAGAATAAAATGCGGTATCACATACACGCATTATTCTCGGTCCTGCACATATCTCATATGCGCTCCTATTTCGTTTCGCTTGAGCCAGGAAACCTCTGTGTAGGACTCTAAAGACTCGTCAATACGCCGGTAGCAGATGATGATCATATCAAGCACCCACAAGCCGCAAGCGGTCTGCTAAACGTAACGGCCACCCGGGTATTGAGCGATCAGAAGATCGACGAGCTAGCTCGCTCACACTCCTGTGAATCCAACCAGTAACACTTACCGTACAGTCCGGTCTCTTCGTCTGATATGTCGCATATCAAGTCTAGGGATGGTAAACGTCAGACCCCAATAACCCGATAAGTCGTGCCGATGTGAGGCTTATAACGGGTCGAGAAACTACTGGTAACACTTACCAGCAAATCTCTGATCAGCCCTGGCCAGGGACTTCCCTGTTACGGCCAATCGAGTTCAGCGCAACATCAACCCCCAATACCGGGAGAGACGAAACCCCTCCTATCGCTCATTGCCTCCATGTGACTCGGGACTGTGCCTAAAGACCACCGTTTTGCACGCCCTTATGGACGTGGTAAGGTGGAGATCAAAGCACAGTGGGAATCACACAAGACTCTATGACGATCTCGGGTCTACAGACTAACCTGTACAAGTGTCACCTGAGAACTGCCATCTGACGTGAGGTATAATACCATCTGGGAGTTCTCGGCGAGTCCGTCCAGTGTACCCAGTCTCCACTGAGCACCCGTATACCATCTCTGATGTCAAACACCAATGGATATGGGATCATCCATCGCCCATCACATGGGTCGAGAAGCGTATACGCTAGTCTACTCTGGTATATCGATGCCCCGTCTCGATACACCCATGACTAGGGACCTTGAAGGATGTACTTATGGACTACCATGTCCCCACTAGTATGATCTGCATCATAGTCCAGGTAGTCAAGTACACATCCTAAGGGCTTTACCAACATGTAACTATAAGACAGTATAAAGAGACTAGTGTACATGTTAAGATAAAGAGTAACCAGATAGCATACTATCATATCGAGCAAGAAAGTCATCTCTATATATGTCCAAGCATCCAATATAATATACATCATCTGTACAATACTGGCCTCTAGGGCATACATACAACTAACAACTATAGTATACCGCATCAAATTGAATATAACAATTCACATTGTTTAATTGAACATCGTGCATTAACTAGTTTATCATTTAAAGGTTTTATAATATCCATCCGCGTCCATATCGAATAGAATACATATAGCTGCATTCACAGATCCCATTTATAACCCAATATTACTGTTTTAATACCCCATGTTTAATTAAGCGTAATCTAATTAGTTTTAGAACTATTAAATGTAACCCTAATCGATAGTGTGCACCCATGTCGTTGTTTTTCTATCTATGTGCATACCATTCATGCTAGTTCATTTCATTAGTACTCGATACTTGATTTTGTGTACCCACGCTTATTATAGTTTGATTATGAGCACACACGTGATACTTGTGCACCCCTGACATGACTTGCTACACCTACTACCTGACCCGACATGGTACTGTGCACCTCTTGACATGTCATGGCACTTATATACACTACCCGGCTTGACCTGATGTACAATGGTCTTACCCGTTACCTGATCTTGTGTCTAATGCCAACAAACCTGACCTGTTATCCATATGGAGCGTTCCTGTTGTCTATCCAGACAAACCTGTACCTGCCTGATCCAGAGTTGGCATTATGTAACACCCAGCCCCTTTTTATACCAATATCTGTATTATTTATTTTTTTACTTCTTCTAAACCCCGAACCCTAAAACCCAAACCCCTATTTTCTCCTCATCCCAAGAAATCCCTACCAAATTAATTTATCTAAAACATTTTTTCCCAGCCCACTTCCTTTACTTCCTCCCCCATTTTCTTCACTAACCTAACCCGGCCCTTTTCTAAATTCCTTATTGTTTTATTTTCCTGCTCTGGCCCAAGCCCATGTTACCAAACCCACAGCCACCAGGAAAAATAATTATAAAAGGAATTTATTTTAAGTTTAAACCCCGGCCTGGCCCTCTTTTCCATTCCCCTACAATTCTTTTATTATTAACCCTTTTATTCCCTCAGCCCAACCCAGCAGCCCTCACCCACAGCAAACGACACCGGCCCACTCCCTTTTCTTTTCTCCATTCGATTTCCTTCACTCTCCATCGGCCCAACCCCCTGGCCCAGCTCACACTCAAGCCCGCTTCGCCCCTCTTCCCCAACGGCTCTCTCCCATTTTTCCCGCTCCCTGTCTCTCGCGATCCACTTTCTCCGCCGACGCCCATGCTCGCGAGCGTTACCCACGACGCACGCCCTCGACCTCTCCTCGTCGACACCCTCACTCCTCCCCTATCTCTCTTACTCATCTCTCACTCACAAACACACATTCTCCCTCCCTCGAGCCCATGCCCACGCCTGCGCTCGCCGTCGCCACCACCGCCGACGTCATCCCCGAGCACACTTCCACCTTCGCCTCACTCCCCTCTCCCTCCTCCACGCCGCCGACCTCGCAACGAACCCGAGGACCTTTCTCCACCCACGCACCCACCTCCTCTGTCACAGCCACGCCCTCGCCTGCCCTAGTCGCCGACGTTCACCCCCTTCGTCATTGACCAGTGCCTCCTCGCCTTCATTCTCCTCACCCTAACCTCCTCCCTCATCCCCTCATCTCCCTCTCTACCGAGCCCCTCTCTCGAGCATCCCACCCCTGCACACCCGAGCTCGAGACGAGCCCTGCACCCATCTCGACCCCCACCTGCCCTCTCGCCGGCGAGCCTCCTCTCACCGGGACCGCCTTGTCGACATCCTACGTCATCATCATCATCATCGTCGCCATCCCTCTCTCTCTCTTGATCTCTCTCTCTCTCTGTCTCTCTCTCTCTCTCTTGATCTCTCTCTCTCTCTGTTTCTTCTCTCCTTCCCTCTGTTTCTCTCTCTTCGTCACACACTCTCTCTCTATATATATCACTCTATCTCTTTCTGTCACTCTTTCTCACTCTCTCTCTTTCTCACTCTATCTATCTCACTCTATCTCTCTCTAAATCTCTCTCTCCCTCTACAACCCCTCTCCATCTTCCTCGTCTCACCCAACGCCCTAAAGCGCAACAGCCCTGTCAGCAAAGCTGCGACGCAAGGCCAAGCCTAGTCTAGCCCCAGCATTTCGTCGAACACCTACAGAGATCGCCGTTGCCGCTTCCGTGCATCACCAGAATGTCTCCAGGCAAGTAATTTACTTGCTACATGCTATATATTCAAGTTACAAACTTAAATTATATAGATCACAAATTTACAATTTCATATCGATTATGTGCCATACCTGTTCGATGTGTGATCCCAATGAAAATACTTTCCTAAGTTGACGGAATTAAATTGTCTGTGTTGGCTCTTGTAGTGATGATTATCCTGTAAAAATCTTACTGGAAAATACAACTATTAGTGACTAAAATGAATACCCCCTAATATACCGATAAAACTAGAAATTTCCCGCATCTGAAAATGATTAAAATCACTGTAAATTATGTACATACTGGGAAGATGTGTTCGAGGGCTTAAATCTAAGCCGACTCGACGAACTTTAACTCTGTGCAAGCTTCTAATGGTTTCTGTACTGCAATTGGGACGATATTTGGATCGGAGTGCGACTCTGGACTGCAGTCCAGAGCAACTCTAGTTGTTGTTTACTGTCCCGTAATGTGTACCACCCTGTTTCCTTAACTCGTAGGTTGCGGAACTCCGCAGTTTATTAAAGGTGAATCTGTTAGCTAGATAACACAAGTGGTTTCTTTCTGTTTCGTCATCGGTTGCTATTTAATCTGTAATTTAAAAGATCGGGACGTATAACAGTCCCAACAGAATCAGAATTGACATACTAGTATTGAACAGCGTGTAACTCAACATACAGACGCGATTGAGGATCCGTCTGTTGGGTTGAAAACCTTACTGAAAACCCTAGATTTCATTCAACTGCAGCGTCGCTAAATTCTGTTCCCAACTGGGATTAAAATGCGTTGCGAAACGGACTTCCGATTCTGAAACCGGATTTTCAGCCGTGAACGCTTAAAATGAAATGGCCATAACTAGTGATCCTGAAACCCGATTGGCGTGAAACTAAATTCGCTGGATAGATAATTGAACATACTATCGTTTCGCTAAACTATACACGTATGATTTAGGATAAATTGTGCAAGTTGTAGAATACCGTTCTTTGACATCTTAATTATGCTTTACATACTGTTTCCTCATCATATCATACATATGTCACTGTATAGATAACCTAGTGATCATGTGCATTACCCAGTGTTAGGTATTAGTGATGATTGTGGCAAGTACGTAGTGTTCGTGCATGAGTGAATAAGTGGAAGTGATACGTACTTGTACACAATCAGTGAACCTTATTATTCTATTGCATTGTCGAAGTCTGTGGGACGTGTGTACGTGTGACTATAAGTGGTATGGGACACTTATGGAAGCTCTTGCATGGGTGTCACAGATAAGGCACCAGACACTGCCATTTATCTTAAGTATTAGTCGGGACGTGCTTGATGGAGATCCTGTCTCCAGTTCTCGTGCAGACTTGTCACAGACTAACTGGTATTTGAGGTCATGGTTAGCGTTTGATGCAGGCCACGGGGTGTGGGGTAGTCTGAGTGTGAGTTCAACAGAATCTCGGGAGTCCCATGCCGGCTTATATATATGGAGATATATGGAGATTTACATGGTACATGATTATTACCGTGAGTTACATGTTGGGCCCGTGGTCCCTTGCCCTTGGGTTCTACCCTTGGGTGGAGGACACTCGCGAGTGGTTGACTCTCACACTTGGACTGACGATAGGCTTAGTGACCTGTACAGTGAGACTTAGAGACTGATAGGGATGATGGCATCGATATACATTTCTTACTGTGTTTACATACCTGGCATACTATATTACTGTTTTACTGTTCACCTGATCTATTAGATACTTCATTGGTCACTGCATGTTCATGCCTATACCGTTTTGATTTACTGTCATATGTTTCTATTATCACTGTTCGAGTTGTCACTTGTATATATATATTCTATTGCTATTGTGTCGCTCTGACGACCTGAGTATGCATGCTCAGTGTGAGGAGTGGATTTAGTCGGGACCAGGACCAGACGCACATCACGGACATCTTGGTTAGCTATCCAGTGTTATACCCTTTTGTTTCCTATCAGGTCAGTCATTTATATTGTTTTGTTTCAGTTACTGCATTTCTCATTACCTGCGCATTATTTACTGTTTACCACGTAAAGCTAGAAGCCGAAGTGTGACTACGGCAGGACATTTCCTTGACCGTAGGAGCATGGCTGGCCTTGTCAACCCCTCGTATTCCGTATTTTAGGAAGCGGGGCGTGACATGGTTTAGTTGGTATCAGATCCAGGTTTTGCTTCGATTGAGATTGCAGTTTTCCGTGTATAGCTTGACAATCTAAGACATCTATCGGTCTAGGTTGTAAACTTGTTATTCTTGATCCATATTCACATTGTGTGTTCTGCTATCTATTCGCTAGGGTTTCGGATAACTTGGCAAAGTTACATGGGTGTAATTGTGAACTACATCATGGTTACACTACCGCACTCTGTTTAAGTGACTTAGAGCTCTACAGTTGATTTCCACTTGTAATGAATTTCATCACACTCGATATTCTTGATTCCTTGCCCCATCCATACTATATTTTAATTCCTATGGCTTGTGCCTTATATCGTTCTCAAAATTGTTGTTTCAGGATCATGTCGTCCAACGACTCTTCCTCTATCTCCACTCCCCAGGATCAGACCATTGAGATTCTGAGTGTAATGCAAGGTCTGAAAGAAGCCCAGGAGCGAACGAACGACTTGTTAGCTGAAGGACTAAGAAGGCAGGTGAATCAGGCACCAGCGGGAGTCTCAAATTGTAAAGGGATTCCTGTTAGACGAGGAAAAGAGAAGAAGATGAAGCGCCAATTTGTTTCCCCGCGACAGAAGCAGCAGAAGACCCAATGTTGTGGGTACTGTAAGAGGCCAGGGCATCTTCAGAGGGATTGTCGCCGCGCCCAAGGGAAATGCCTGATTTGCGGATCCAGCGAACATCTTATCAACGGTTGCCCCAAAAGGAAGGAGCTACAAGGAGGAGACTCGTCCACACTCTCCACTCCTGCAAAGTGAAGATGATTGCGTAGTTCGAACCTCGAGGATAAGGCGGACCCAGCGTAGGATTCAACTCGCGTGACGAGAATGCAGCGGTCTAGTAGTCAAAGAAGAATTTTCATGTTTTCTAATTTCAGTAGTAATGTTGTCATCCTCTTATAAATATTTCTTTTCGTTTGAAATCTTGTATCCGTCGAACTTTTAGTTGAATGCAATAAAAAACTTGAATCGTAATATATGTATCATTCTCTTGTCTTTCCCCTTATTCATACTACTCATTATCACAGCATTTTAATCCTGATTTTTTCAGTTCCTGCCACCGCATATCTTCCTATACTTCGTACCCTTAGCTATTTTCTTGATGTATTCCACTGTCTAATCATGACTCTTTCCTTTCAGGCCATGGCCCACCCTGGAGCAGCGCCGCATTTGGATGAGGATGCACAGTCACGCGTTTCCTTAGACCGCACGCTGATGAGTTCTGACGATGAGATCAACGGTCCCCAGGTCATTTTCGGAAACAGCGATTCCGAAGACGAAGGAGTAGCCGCCCCAGAGTTTGACATGATAGACGATTCCGACGAAGGGGAAGGAGACCCTGAAGAGAACCTGATAGAGGAAGATCCCGAGGAAGACCCGATAGAAGAAAATTTAGTTGAGGAAAATCCCATGGAAGAGAATCCAGAAGAAGAGAACCACATGGAAGCAGACCTTGATGAAGAAGCTCCAGCCGAGGGAGAAGGACCAGAAGAACAAAACCCTGCGGTGGAACAACTCCCAATGGCGGTCCCTGCGAGGCGCTATGGAAATGGACGCCCCTACCTGAGCGCGCGAGCCTACCGCAACCTGCTGAATCTCCACAACCGCGACTGACGGGATTTCTTTTAGATGTTGTCTTCTTTGGCCAAAAAAATCTGTGTATAGTTTAGGGCCACATTTCGTTTTTGAGAATGCTTTGTTTAAAATCTTCTGGAATGAAATAAATTGCTGAGTTCGCTAATCTTTCGATCTTCTTAGTTCACTTGATGCTTGATTATTTCTTCTATACAATTATTTTTCCTACTGAGATCTGTCCACCCCTACTCCTTACATTGTTTTAACCCTCACTGAGATTAACTAGTACCGCACCCGATCTTTTAGAGGTCCACCCTTCATCTTTCGTCTGTGCCTCGTTTGAGATCCTTCTGGGAGGAGAAATTTTTAGTGAAATTTCCGAGTTCGCTAACCCTTCAAATTTTTGATTCATATGATGTACCGACCGTTATCCTCCCCATACTTTTCCCCTTGTAGCCCTTTGTTGCTCACCCTTACTTCCTGTGCTGAACCGATCCCAATCTCTTTGACCTTCAGCCTAAAACCGCCACACTCCGACCTTCTGAATGAGCCACACTTCCTTGTAATCCCTACCCTAGTTAACCCTATACATATTTGTGTTTTTCTCTGTTACCCTAACTATGCTTAGGGACATTATTATTCGAAAATTTGGTTTTCATTATTTTGTAATTATCGAAGAGTGTGTTTTATCGTCTATCCCCGTTTTACGCATTTCAAGTACTTCACTACTAGCTTTCCCATTATTTTTCGGTAGCGCAACCTTACATCGCGCATATTTTTGTTCCATGTTCCTTATTTTCACTATGTGGGGTTTTTAAGTTATTTTAAATTTTTTTTTCTTTCGATACATTATCCTAAAATATTTTAACCTACCGACAAATCCTTCACTACTTTATTGTCGTTACTTTATTTCCAGGTATTGTGCCTATGTTTACTATTATAAATGATTGTGCCTTATACTCATTATTTCTGCCGTGCTACCTTTGATATACTTATACGTGCACATATTTGAGTTTCGATTTTATCGAGTACGCCTCGAATATTATTGTTCGTTCTTGTTGTTATTTCTATTCTCGTATACATGTATTTTGCCTTTGTAGTTGTTCCTGTCTTATACTTATTTAGACCTATATTTTTGTATGTTGTTCTTACATATATAAACTTTCAAATTTCTTCATCCGCCTATTTCAAGTAAATCATTATGTGTTCGTTGCGATATAGTAGCTTTCGCTTATGATTTTATAATTTATCGTTTATTTTAAATTTCGAGGACGAAATTTTTATAAGGGTGGTATGATGTAACACCCAGCCCCTTTTTATACCTATATCTGTATTATTTATTTTTTTACTTCTTCTAAACCCCGAACCCTAAAACCCAAACCCCTATTTTCTCCTCAGCCCAAGAAATCCCTACCAAATTAATTTATCTAAAACATTTTTTCCCAGCCCACTTCCTTTACTTCTTCCCCCATTTTCTTCACTAACCTAGCCCGACCCCTTTTCTAAATTCCTTATTGTTTTATTTTCCTGCTCTGGCCCAAGCCCATGTTACCAAACCCACAGCCACCAGGAAAAATAATTATAAAAGGAATTTATTTTAAGTTTAAACCCCGGCCCGGTCCTCTTTTCCATTCCCCTACAATTCTTTTATTATTAACCCTTTTATTCCCTCAGCCCAACCCAGCAGCCCTCACCCACAGCAAACGACACCGGCCCACTCCCTTTTCTTTTCTCCATTCGATTTCCTTCACTCTCCATCGGCCCAACCCCCTGGCCCAGCTCACACTCAAGCCCGCTTCGCCCCTCTTCCCCAACGGCTCTCTCCCATTTTTCCCGCTCCCTGTCTCTCGCGATCCACTTCCTCCGCCAACGCCCACGCTCGCGAGCGTTACCCACGACGCGCGTCCTCGACCTCTCCTCGTCGACACCCTCACTCCTCCCCTATCTCTCTTACTCATCTCTCACTCACAAACACACATTCTCCCTCCCTCGAGCCCATGCCCACGCCTGCGCTCGCCGTCGCCACCACCGCCGACGTCATCCCCGAGCACACTTCCACCTTCGCCTCACTCCCCTCTCCCTCCTCCACGCCGCCGACCTCGCAACGAACCCGAGGACCTTTCTCCACCCACGCACCCACCTCCTCTGTCACAGCCACGCCCTCGCCTGCCCTAGTCGCCGACGTTCACCCCCTTCGTCATTGACCAGTGCCTCCTCGCCTTCATTCTCCTCACCCTAACCTCCTCCCTCATCCCCTCATCTCCCTCTCTACCGAGCCCCTCTCTCGAGCATCCCACCCCTGCACACCCGAGCTCGAGACGAGCCCTGCACCCATCTCGACCCCCACCTGCCCTCTCGCCGGCGAGCCTCCTCTCACCGGGACCGCCTTGTCGACATCCTACGTCATCATCATCATCATCGTCGCCATCCCTCTCTCTCTCTTGATCTCTCTCTCTCTCTCTCTCTCTGTCTTGATCTCTCTCTCTCTCTCTGTTTCCTCTCTCCTTCCCTCTGTTTCTCTCTCTTCCTCACACACACACTCTCTCTATATATATATCACTCTATCTCTCTTTGTCACTCTCTCTCTTTCTCACTCACTCTATCTCACTCTATCTCTCTCTAAATCTCTCTCTCCCTCTACAACCCCTCTCCATCGTCCTCGTCTCACCCAACGCCCTAAAGCGCAACAGCCCCGTCAGCAAAGCTGCGACGCAAGGCCAAGCCTAGTCGAGCCCCGGCATTTCATCGAACACCTACAGAGATCGCCGCTGCCGCTGCCGTGCATCACCGGAACGTCTCCAGGCAAGTAATTTACTTGCTACATGCTATATATTCAAGTTACAAACTTAAATTATATAGATCATAAATTTACAATTTCATATCGATTATGTGCCATACCTGTTCGATGTGTGATCCCAATGAAAATACTTGCCTAAGTTGACGGAATTAAATTGTTTGTGTTGGCTCTTGTAGTGATGATTATCCTGTAAAAATCTTACTGGAAAATACGACTATTAGTGACTAAAATGAATACCCCCTAATATACCGATAAAACTAGAAATTTCCCGCATCTGAAAATGATTAAAATCACTGTAAATTATGTACATACTGGGAAGATGCGTTCGAGGGCTTAAATCGAAGCCGACTCGACGAACTTTAACTCTGTGCAAGCTTCTAATGGTTTCTGTACTGCAATTGGGACGATATTTGGATCGGAGTGCGACTCTGGACTGCAGTCCAGAGCAACTCTAGTTTTTGTTTACTGTCCCGTAATGGGTACCACCCTGTTTCCTTAACTCGTAGGTTGCGGAACTCCGCAGTTTATTAAAGGTGAATCTGTTAGCTAGATAACACAAGTAGTTTCTTTCTGTTTCCTCATCGTTTGCTATTTAATCTGTAATTTAAAAGATCGGGACGTATAACAGTCCCAACAGAATCAGAATTGACATACTAGTATTTAACAGAGTATAACTCATAACGTACAGACGCGATTGAGGATCCCTCTATTGCGTTGAAAACCTTACTGAAAACCCTATATTTCATTCAACTTTAGCGTCGCTAAATTCTGTTCCCAACTGGGATTAAAATGCATTGCGAAACGGACTTCCGATTCTGAAACCGGATTTTCAGCCGTCAACGCTTAAAATGAAATGGCCATAACTAGTGATCCTGAAACCCGATTGACGTGAAACTAAATTCGCTGGATAGATAATTGAACATACTATTTATTCCCCATTCATCGTTTCGCTAAACTATACACGTATGATTTAGGATAAATTTTGCAAGTGGTAGAATACCGTTCTTTGACATCTTAATTATGCTTTACATACTGTTTCCTCATCATATCATACATATGTCACTGCATAGATAACCTAGTGATCATGTGCATTACCCAGTGTTAGGTATTAGTGATGATTGTGGCAAGTACGTAGTGTTCGTGCATGAGTGAATAAGTGGAAGTGATACGTACTTGTACACAATCGGTGAACCTTATTATTCTATTGCATTGTCGACGTCTGTGGGACGCGTGTACGTGTGACTATAAGTGGTATGGGACACTTATGGAAGCTCTTGCATGGGTGTCACAGATAAGGCACCAGACACTGCCATTTATCTTAAGTATTAGTCGGGACGTGCTTGATGGAGATCCTGTCTCCAGTTCTCGTGCAGACTTGTCACAGACTAACTGGTATTTGAGGTCATGGTTAGCGTTTGATGCAGGCCACGGGGTGTGGGGTAGTCTGAGTGTGAGTTCAACAGAATCTCGGGAGTCCCATGCCGGCTTATATATATGGAGATATATGGAGATTTACATGGTACATGATTATTACCGTGAGTTACATGTTGGGCCCGTGGTCCCTTGCCCTTGAGTTCTACCCTTGGGTGGAGGACACTCGCGAGTGGTTGACTCTCACACTTGGACTGACGATAGGCTTAGTGACCTGTACAGTGAGACCTAGAGACTGATAGGGATGATGGCATCGATATACATTTCTTACTGTGTTTACATACCTGGCATACTATATTACTGTTTTACTGTTCACCTGATCTATTAGATACTTCATTGGTCACTGCATGTTCATGCCTATACCGTTTTGATTTACTGTCATATGTTTCTATTATCACTGTTCGAGTTGTCACTTGTATATATATATATTCTATTGCTATTGTGTCGCTCTGACGACCTGAGTATGCATGCTCAGTGTGAGGAGTGGATTTAGTCGGGACCAGGACCAGACGCACATCACGGACATCTTGGTTAGCTATCCAGTGTTATACCCTTTTGTTTCCTATCAGGTCAGTCATTTATATTGTTTTGTTTCAGTTACTGCATTTTTCATTACCTGCGCATTATTTACTGTTTACCACGTAAAGCTAGAAGCCGAAGTGTGACTACGGCAGGACATTTCCTTGACTGTAGGAGCATGTCTAGCCTTGTCAACCCCTCGTATTCCGTATTTTGGGAAGCAGGGCGTGACACATTAGCTCCAGACTATTTAGTACCTGACTTGAACACATATAACTTGGGGGTATGGGGAAATCAATGTTGAAACCTGACTTGTAACTCGACAGTGTGCTACCTTTACCGACTAGTTTTAGAGGCTGGGCCAGCCTTGGGATGATGCTGCTGACATCATCCATATTTATCCATTTCCTTTCAGAGGCTAGGCCAGCCTTGGGATGATGTCATGGACATCATTCATCTTTACCCTTTTCCCTTTAGTGCCTAGCGGCATGTCTCGGTTTCAGCCCGAGAATCTTTACCGTGATCCCGGGCACGCACGGGATACTATTGATTTACATCGATGATTCATCAAATTGATTTCAAAGACTTTAGAATAGATAACCCAATAGAACAGTTTAGTTCACTCACTGCACACTACCCTTCACTGCCCTGATTTACATTACTGTTACACCTGCGTTTCATTCATGATTATACTTGCATTGCCTGTTTCCCTGTTTGTATTTTTATTACTTGATGACATGACGCGCTGACATCTGGGTTTTGCATGGCCCAGATTCTTCTACCTTGTTGCAGACTGATCAGGAGTATTGCCGCAGTTAGACTGAGCGGTGAAGTTCCTGTCGGTATGTAGTCTTACTTTCAGGTTTCATTATTGTACCTCTTGGCTTCCGCACATTGTTATTTCTTGACTCTTTTGCTCTGGCTTATGGACATGTACTAGATAGTTGGTTTACTTTCCTGTTCTTGATATCTCTACAGCCGTAATGTGACTGTGGAAGGACTTTTCCTACCCACAGATAGCATGGTTGGCTATGTCACGTGCCCATCTTAGCGTACTCTGGGAAGCGGGGCGTGACATGGTTCTTTTGGTATCAGAGCCATGGGATATAGGTTAATCGGGTTTGATTCTTTGTAGTTGGGTATTGGACCCAATACACGAATCAGAATACTCGTGATTAGGAACATGTCCTGCCACCTTGATTATCGTGATTGTTGAATCATATCCTTCTCTTGATCCTTTGTTTGGGCGATATGCAAACCACTTTGCATTTCGACCAGAAATCCTTTTGGTTCTCTATTGTTTCTCCCCGTTTCTTGATTCTGATACTAGGATTTGGGCGACTTGGGTGGAGTTATGTAATTGTGCCCATGAACTGCAGCATGGTTACAATGCGGTACTCTATTTAAGTAACTTGGAGTCCTGATCTTGATTCACTTCCTTGTTCCATGATCGTTGTACTACCTTGTTCCTCTCGGTTTCATTATTGTTTCATCGCCAGCTTGAATCATGTTTACCGTGGTTAACCCTCTTCAGTATCTTGACTTCGGATAAAGTCATCTCGATATCTTACTTGTTCTTGTTTTCCCCGCATCAGGACTATTCAATCCTAGTGCGTTCCCTTGTTTGTTGTTGTCTTGGGAATGGATTTTCGCAGCACTTTCCATGCTCATATTGATTGTAAGGAAAGAAAAGTGATTCTCCAGATTCCTGGACATCCGGAAGTTGTTTTGCTGGAAGAAGCAGTTCTGTCAGGCTAGTCGAGTTAGGGCTAGGCCGACAAACAAGGTTCTTTCGTCAATGACAGTGGATAAGGAAGAAGCGCCGGCTATATTTAAGAGTTTCATGGACGCGTTTGAAGACATATCAGGTTCACCGCCGAAGCGAGACGTGGAGTTCGCAATTGAACTTGTTCCGGGTGCAGCGCCAATCTCAAAGGCGTATTACCCGATGGCACCAGTGGAGTTGGAAGAAGTCAGGAAGCAGGTTGCTGAATTACTTGAGAAGGGTTGGTTTCGCCGCAGCAACTTAACTGGGAAAGCTCCAGTTCTTCTAGTAAAGAAGAAAGATGACACAAGGAAGAGCGTGTAGAATACTGGAAGATCGCACTGTAGACATTGAGGCAAGGAAGATTGTATGCAGAGATGAGCAAGTGCGAGTTTGGCTTGAAGAAGTAAAGTTTTAGGGCATATCGTAGCTGGAGATGGAATCGCCGTTTACCCAGGGAAGATTGCAGCTGTTCAAGACTGGCCGATTCCGAAAAACGTTCTAAAGATCAGAAGTTTCTTGGACTTGCGGGATACTATAGAAGGTTCGTGGAGAAATTTTGCTCGCTTGGCTGAGCCTCTGACCAAGCTTACACACAAGAAAGTACCATCTGTGTGGACAAATAAGTGTGCGTTAGCTCTTGAGGCGTTGGATCAAAGAGTGATAACCGCTCTTGTTTTAACCGTGCCAGACAGTTCCGGAGGATTGGTGTTTCGCAGCAACGCATCTGGGAAAGGATTGGGATGCGTATTGATACAGCATGAGAAGGTCGTAGCTTACGCGTTGAGACAGTTGAAGACTCATGAGAAGAATTACTCAACTCATGACTTGGAGCTTGCGGCTGGGATTTTCGCTTTGGAGATTTGGAGACACCACTTTTGGGCGAAAGGGGTCGAAGTATTCACCGATCATAAAAGCCTAAAGTACGTGGTCGCTCAGAAGGAGCTAGTTGTGAGACAGCGAAGATGGTTGAGGCTGACGGCTGACTATGATTTCGATCTTAAGTACCATCCGGGAAAAGTTAGAGTTATACCGGATGCTCAGTCGGTTACCGGCAATTCAGATGTTGATTACGCAGAAGAAACTCGTTGAAGACTTCGAAGATTTGATTTGGAGGTTGTGCTACCGCATTCTACGGGACAGTTGATGCAGCTACAAGTACAGTCGTCATGGATCGAGAGTATTAAAGCAGCGTTGTCGAAAACCCAAGATTGCAAAGATTTCGAGAACAGGTTGAAGCTGGACTTCGAACGGACTTGTTAATTCATGAAGATGGTTTGTTGCGATATGGTAACCGTTTGTGTGTACCAAAAGGAGATATTCGCGAAGAAGTTATGAAGGAGGCGCACAGTTCCGCATGTTCCGTACATCCAGGAGGCACGAAGATGTACCGAGATATACAATAGCATTTCTGGTGGGAAGGCATGAAACGGGAGATTGCTCGCTTGTGGCAAAGTGCTTGGTGTGTCAGCAAGTCAAGGCTGAACATCAAAGAGTTGTTGGTTTGTTGCAACCACTTCCGATTTCCCAATGGAAGTGGGAACATATAACGATGGATTTCGTGACTGCTCTACCGCGGAGTCCAAAGGGCAACAATGCAGTTGGGTGATTGCTGACGGATTGACCAAGGCAGCTCATTTCATCTCCTTTCGAGATGATCAATCGACAGAAGTTTTGGCAGAACGGTACATGCAGGAGATTGTAAGATTGCATGGAGTATCGGTGATCATCGTATCCGATCGTGACACCCGTTTCTTATCACACTTCTGGAGGAGCTTACAGGAAAGTTTGGGGACTCGATGGAAGGTTAGCACAGCTTATCATCCTTAAACAGATGGCCAGTCGGAGAGAACGATCCAAACTCTTGAAGACATGTTGAGAGCTTGCATGTTATACTTCAAGGGTTCATGGGAGGATCATCTACACTTGGTGGAGTTTCGTACAACAACAGCTTTCAGGCGACTATTCAGATAGCTCCATTCGAAGCAATATATGGTCGCAAGTGTCGTTCATCTGTTTGTTGGGATGATGTTGGAGAACGAAGATTGTTGGGACCGGATTTGATCGTGCAAACAGTGGAGAAAGTTAACACTATCCGGAATCATATGAAGGCAGCGCAAGATCGACAGAAGAGTTGGGTCGATATATCGAGAATACCTCTAGAGTTCACTGTTGGCGATCTAGTATTCTTGAAGATATCACCAACTAGAGGGGTGATCCATTTCGGAAGTCGAGGAAAGCTTAGTCCTCGATTCGTTGGACCTTGTGAGATCTTGGAACGTGTTGGAGAAGTGGTTTATCGTTTGGCGTTACCGCAATCCTTGGCGAATGGTCATGACGTGTTTCTCATACCTTAACTCCGTAAGTATGTTCGAGATGAAACACATGCGTTGGATCATTCGGAGCTGACTGTACGAGAAGATTTAACCTTTGAGGAACGACTGATGTTGATTGTGGATCGAAGGGAAAATGTTCTTAAGAACAAGGTTATCCCTCTCGTACTTGTTTCTTGGGGAAATCGCTCGCATGGAGAATCAACTTGGGAACGAGAAGATGATATCCGACAGAAGTTTCCACATCTATTCTTGTAGTTTGTTGATTGTTTATCCTTTCTTGTTCTTAGAATTTCGAGGACGAAATTCTTTTGTAGTTGGGTATAATGTAACCCCCTAGTTCATTTATACCAATTCCAGTTCTCGTATTTCCTTAATTGTGGTATTTTCCTGATTAGTGTGTTTTGGGTGCGAATAGTATTTTACATTTTACATTGCATTCGACCTGACCCGCTTTCTTGAACCTGTTTGATTCATATTTATAGGTTACCCTGACTTGTGACGTAGACTGTGCATTTTCATGTTTAGTACACACTGGCATTTTACTTGGCATTGCATCTTTTACCATATAATATTTTAAGTCATGTAAATTAATTTAAAATTGCATTTCATAGCCTGCATGATACCCCTAACCCCATGGTAGCGTCCGCGCATCTTGTTCTCGTCCCGTTCAGTGAAACGGACGTGTTTGGATGGCTATGCGCACGTACGTGCATCCGTTCTTAGGGGTATACATTTTCGTAACATGAGCACTCATTTTGAAATTTGGAAGTCGCATAAATTTTTCGTATTTTAAATCTGAAATTTTAGACCCGACCTGGGCGCGTTTTGGAATATTTTGTATCCCGTCTAAATTCAATTTTTTTTAATATTTTATTTTAATTTTTACCTTTAAAATTTCATAACTAATAAATTATAACAGACAAATCTTTCTTTATTTTTAAATCGAAAATCTTTTTTTTAAAATTTTAAATCTGTTTCGTAACTGACCCAGCCTCTCATCTCTTACCCCGGCCCCACCTTTCTCTCTCTCCCTCTCCCTTTCTTTCTCTTTTTCTCTCTTCTCCTTTTCCTTTCTCTCTCCACCACTACCAAACAATTTTCTTTCTCCCTACTGTTCATTTCTCTCTCTCTCTCTCATCTCGATCTCTCTCTACCTCTTTCTCTCTCTCCCTCTCCCTCTCATCTCGATCTCTCTCTTCTCCCTTTCTCTCTCTGTCTCGCTCTCTCTCTCTCTCGCCCTCATCATCTTCTTCTTCGCTGCAAGAACCCCACGGAGAAAACCCTCGTGAACCTTAGCTCTCGCCCATCGCCGCCAACGCCTCCCTCGCAATCATCTCAACCCCATCCTCACCTCTCTTCTCCCCTGCAGCCATCATCGAACACCCGCACACTCGAACACACCCTCACCCGACCTCTTCGCCGTCGACCCTCACGTCGTCGACCATCCCTAACCCTCATCTCCACCCTCGCAACCATCCCTCATCTCTTTCTATCACTTTTTCTCTCTCTCTTCCTTCCTCTCGTTCCTTTCCTCATGGCCGCGCATCACCCACGCCCCGCCGACGATCTCGACTCGGAGTTTCCCCTCAAGCGAAGCATTGGATCCATCCCCAACCTCATCGTCACCACTGGCAATGTGATCGAGGTCTACGTTGTCAGGGTCCAAGAGGACGACGCTAGGGCTTCGCAGGCTTCCGGCGAGCCACGCGGCAGTAGGGGAGGGGCATGGATGGGATCCACGGGGCTCGGCTTGAGCTCGTATGCCATTACAGATTGCATGGGAATGTTGAGTCCATGAGGGTATTGTCCTTGAAGGAGATGAACACAGTAAGAGAAGAGATTCATTAGTTTTGACATTTCAAGATGCAAATAACTGTTCTGGAATATGATGATTCTATCCATGGATTGCACACTAGTTCTATGCACTGCTTAGAAGGACCAGTTTGGCTTCACCTGAAAAGAGGCAGAGAATCAATTGCGAGGGGTCCTATGGTAAGGGCTGACCTTTTGGGTCGATGTGGTGCAGCACTTGTGTATGATCTTTAAATTATTGTTCTTAAGGCTGGTCAGGCTGGCTAAGGATTAGTTTCTGATGTTGAACCTAGTAGCATGGGAGGCCCTGGCTCTACTTCAGTCCGTATTAAGTCATCTTATGTAATTGCTTGCGTGATTACCCTGTGCGTTGTTTGGATCCGTTCCGTGTACCGTGCGCGCGTCGCGACTTTTCAGCCGACGTGAGACGTTCCGTACACCCGTTTCTTGATCCCCGAGGCAAGTTTATCTTGCTACATGCTACACTACATTTTATGCATCTATTTTAATGAATATGGTATTTGAATTTCAAACTGTGCATCCAAAGTTCTTGTTTCACAGTGTTACAATGACCGTATGCATCCATTCTTATCATTTCATATCTAACATTTGCAAACCTATCTTGTCACATATCATACTATAGTATACCGCATCAAATTGAATATAATCATTCATATTCTTTAATTGAACATCGTGCATTAACTAGTTTATCATTTAAAGGTTTTATAATATCCATCCGCATCCATATCGAATAGAATACATATAGCTGCATTCACAGATCCCATTTATAACCCAATATTATTGTTATAATACCCCATGTTTAATTAAGCGTAATCTAATTAGTTTTAGAACTATTAAATGTAACCCTAATCGATAGTGTGCACCCATGTCGTTGTTTTTCTATCTATGTGCATACCATTCATGCTAGTTCATTTCATTAGTACTCGATACTTGTTTTTGTGTACCCGCGCTTATTATAGTTTGATTATGAGCACCCACGTGATACTTGTGCACCCCTGACATGACTTGCTACACCTACTACCTGACCCGACATGGTACTGTGCACCTCTTGACATGTCATGGCACTTATATACACTACCCGGCTTGACCTGATGTACCATGGTCTTACCCATTACCTGATCTTGTGTCTAATGCCAACAAACCTGACCTGTTGTCCTTACGGACCGTTCCTGTTGTCTATCCAGACAAACCTGTACCTGCCTGATCCTGAGTTGGCATTAGCTCCAGACTATTTAGTACCTGACTTGAACACATATAACTTGGGGGTATGGGGAAATCAATGATGAAACCTGACTTGTAACTCGACAGTGTGCTACCTTTACCGACTAGTTTTAGAGGCTGGGCCAGCCTTGGGATGATGCTGCTGACATCATCCATCGTTATCCATTTCCTTTCAGAAGCTAGGCCAGCCTTGGGATGATGCCATGAACATCATTCATCTTTACCCTTTTCCCTTTAGTGCCTAGCGGCATGTCTCGGTTTCACCCCGAGAATCTTCACCGTGATCCCGGGCACGCATGGGATACTATTGAGTTACATCGATGATTCATCAAATTGATTTCAAAGACTTTAGAATAGATAATTCAATAGAACAGTTTAGTTCACTCTCTGCACACTACCCTTCACTGCCCTGATTTACATTACTGTTACACCTGCGTTTCATTCATGATTATACTTGCATTGCATGTTTCCCTATTTGTATTTTTATTACTTGATGATATGACGCGCTGACGTCTGGGTTTTGCATGGCCCAGATTCTTCTACCTTGTTGCAGACTGATCAGGAGTATTGCCGCTGTTAGACTGAGCGGTGAAGTTCCTGTCGGTATGTAGTCTTACTTTCAGGTTTCATTATTGTACCTCTTGGCTTCCGCACATTGTTATTTCTTGACTCTTTTGCTCTGGCTTATGGACATGTACTAGATAGTTGGTTTACTTTCCTGTTCTTGATATCTCTACAGCCGTAATGTGACTGTGGAAGGACTTTTCCTACCCACAGGTAGCATGGTTGGCTATGCCACGTGCCCATCTTAGCGTACTCTGGGAAGCGGGGCGTGACACCCCTACTCTCTACCCTCTCATTCCAAATTTCTGAGCCCATTCTCTCAAAATTCCAAGAGATCGTGTGTACTTTGAAAACGAGCGAAAGGCGAAACTCCGACGAAATCTACGACGAACTTCCGGTGATCGTGCTAGGAACTCGCGGCGACGATTCGACGTACCGGCGAACCCTCTTCTTCCTTATCACTCTCGTTTTGTCCAAACCCGTAAGTTCCATTCTAACCTCTCTCTCTTTTTCTAAAAAAATACGAAATTACAAAACCCGACGGAATCGGAACAAATCCGATTTCCGATTCGGTTTTCTATAAAATTTCACTTCTCACCAATACATTCATGCTTAAATATCTTTATGTTGACTATTAAACATTTAACAAACAATTTGAACAAGTTTCATCACATGAAATGATAGCGTTCCCAAATTATCGTATTTTTTACTTAAATACCACAATGTTTCGATTTCACATTTAATCCCATTAACTTGCTATACCTTTAAAGTAGATCACGAGGTAACGACCTACCTCCTCACACACTTACATACAACCTAACACGGTACCATTGAAAAACTTAGAATACGATAAAACAATATTTTCATTTAAATACCATATTCTTAATAAAAACCATTTCTAAAAGTTTTAGCTTGTTACACTTTTAAAATAAATACCTCTTAATATGAAAATACGATAAGTTGTGGACATCGGTCGTTTATCTAAACCTGACTTTGTGGTGTCTAGGCTAGGTAAGTGAGAAAGGTAATTTTAAAAGGCCCGTCTCACGATAATTCGTGAGCGGATCCCTCCTTTCTTCACTTGTATTTACCTGGTCACAATTGGCGGTGAAGAGGCGATTTGAGGCATCTAACAACTTATCGTTTAGACCATTTAGAAATAGTCTAGTTGAATTAGAAAACCCTAGAATCTAAAATACGGAAATTTGACTTTTTACAAATAAATACCATTTACTTTATAAAACCGTTTTCTAAAGGATTTAGTAATTTACAATCTTTGCAAAGCGCCGCTACAACCCATTTTTGGGGAATCCGTTCGGGATAGTACGGTTTATCGTGCACCCTCGGGCTTAGTAGTGCGAGATTCAGACCTCCGCAAGGAGCATTCGGTCTCGAAAGATTTAAAGTACGATATCTTAAGAAAAATGAGATTTTTAGAATATAAAATATTTATTGAAATTATTTTTGTATAAATATATGTATATTTATCATTAAAATATCTATTTTGTTATAATATAAATATTCCACTTTTTCTAAAAATCACAAGAATAAATTTTACATTAAAATACCATGAATTTCAAATAAATCAATATTACAGATAAATACCTTTATTTATAAAACTAGGATATTTTCACTAGAAATATTACAATATAAAATCCACATTCATTACAACCCTAAAGACGAATAATAAATGCTTGGGGTATATTCTGAAAAGTATATAAAAGTATTTTTACATAAAACCCCCTCAAGTTTTATAAATTACCTTAAGGACCCTAGTAAATATAGGAGTTCGATTTACATCCTAATTGTCTGACTCAGTTTTGACTTTGATTATATCTGACTTGAATATGATTCAAGTAAATCTACAACCTATAATATTCCAATTCAATATGAACACATGAATCCATGAATCCAGTTATCAATCTATACAACTTGACTGAATCAAACCATGGATATACATCCATTATCCAGTTATTCCGTCTACATGTTTATAAAGTTACAATCTGTTTACTGATATCATGGTTTTGGTCAGTCATCCAACTTATACAATACAATAATACAACAATACAATCAAAACACTACTGGGTTTAAGGGGTAGATTGGTGCGGAAGGTGTTAGAAGTGGCACGAGACGGTAAGATTAAGACACCTAACCTATATTCCGTTGCTGTTGTACCGTGGCTTAATGGTTCCTTGTACATTCCGTTTTCCCTGGTCTCTAGCATACTGAGACCCCTCTCGTATACACTGGCATCCTTTCGTACCAAGCTACAAACAACAGCGTAAACACAATATTATACAACTTTAGAAGATACCTCTTATTCTGTCTTTTCTAATTCTCCCTTATCTTTGGGACTTACCGAGCGACCTGTTCGCTGACGATATTCTATTTCTTCCTTCTTTGAATGTCGTCAGGTAATCTGGACACAGCAGAGATCGAGCCCACCAGTGAAGACTTGGATCAGTTCCTCGAAGACCCCGAGCTCTAGACATTGTACCTTTTTCTATTCAGTATTTTTCATTTCCTGTTATGCCATTGTTTAGGCATCGTTTTTATTCCAGATGTATTTGTTTTTCATGCATTATACAAAAGAATGTTAAGAAATAAAGTTGCTATTATTTTAATATCTCTTGTCTCTTGTGATTTACCTTTATATTGCTTAGATACGCTTAGCGTATTTACTTCACAGTAAATACGTAGCGGACCTCGTCGCGTCCCCTTCGCTGTACACTGAGAAGCGGGGCGTGACAGGTTTTGTTGGTGGCCCATGCAGGTCAGAGCTGTATAGAACCATACTATGCAGTTCTGTTCTGCGTGAACAACCTAAACAATATAACACAAGAACCAGCAACTAAAACATTCTTTACAATCCATGTTTCTTGAATCTTACAATTTTCTATTTCTTGAATCTTATCATTTCATGTACTTGAATCTGTCCTAACTCAAATTTTTCTTCAAGGTTATGGATTCCCCGAACAACACCAGCACCAACATCAACAACACACCTCCAGCACCACCTCTCACACTAGCTGTTCCTGCGCCACCCACTGAGCAAACAGTACAACTTGAGGTGATCCGCAGGCTTCTTGAGGGACAGCAACAACTCCTGAACCGTCCTGAGACCGACGCACCGGGGGTAAAGCAATTCAGGGCTTTACATCTCAAGCAGTTGTAACATTTCAAAAAAAATAAAATATTATTTTTGGGAATTTTTATAATTTAATACTATTTTATTGAATATTTTAATATCTCGGTATAATTAAATACAGATAAATGGGAAAATTTTTGGAAAAATTATGGAAAATTCTAAAATAGGGTATTTTATGGAATTATGCCATTTTAAAGTTTTTATGATTAATTATATGCTAATTTAGTGCTAATCGCGATTAAAAATCGCTAATCGGTTTTTTGTGCAAAACATGCACATATCATTTTTATTTTACACTTGTGCATTTCTACCATGTTGTTTTGGGGTTACTATTTGAGTGAGAAGGAATTTGGAGAAAAGAGAAATAAAAGAAAAGAAAATGGAAAAGGATTATTATATTGAGGTATGGTGAGAGAGAGAAAGGTATGGTTTTCTTTTGAGCAAGGACTTAACCATTCTCTTCATTTCTTCCTCTCATTTCCTCCTTCCTTCTTCCTCTTCTCCTGCAGCTGCTGCCTCCTCCCTCTTCCTCCATCTCCAAGCCACAAAAACACATCCAAAAACACTTCAAAACCCCACTCCCATTTCACTAAAAAGATGCACAAGCTCAAGACCAACACATTAGACCAAGAAAGCAAGGATTTTGGACACTAGGGGCAACTCAAGAAAATTATTGAGTTGCCAAATGGGCTATTTTTCTGGACCATTAGCTTAGTTTTTGCATACTTATACCCCCATGTTAAGATTAGAATCGATATCGTGTGATTTTGTGGATTTAGGAAAACCTAGTTAGGGTTTGAAGGAATTGTGAGTTGTGGTGAGCAATTGAGCTCAGTAGAGGCTGCACAAATACCCTAGTACTTGAATTGAGACCCAAACCTGAGACTTGAAACCCGGAATACGGATTTAGAAATCGATATCGAAAAATTTGTGGAATCTGTGAAGGTTATATGGGATCTGCTATCAACCCGAGACTCTGAATTTTTTTTGGGTTGGACAGTGGTATGTGCAGGCACCCAGGAAGCTATCACCAAGACCCCAGCCCCTAACTCCCAACCTCGGCCGCAGATTTATTCCGTTTGGCTGCAAATTGCGGCCTGGACCCCACCAAATTGGCTCGTTTTGGTTTTGGTGCCCCCTTATCAGTAGATTAGACCCCTAGCATGTGCAAAATTGTCCAATTTGATCTAGGGTGAAATCCGAGACCCTTTTCTCTAGTTTCTGTTTTGATTCCTGTTTCCGTATTTCGTATCTTAAGTTCTGGATTTGCGTATTAGTGTTTTACCTCGAATACTTGGCGTTTATACGACGATATCGAGGATTGATTGATGGTTTTGAAAGCATACCCATAGGTCTAACCTATAGGCCCCTTAGCGTATCGTTTGGGCTTTCGTATGTCGTTTTAGTTGTGATTTAGTTTTAATACGCATTTACGATACTTTGATGTGTAGGTACCCCATGAAGACTTCGGGATGACAAGCAAGCGCGTCGCGACGCCGACAAATGAAGACACACGGTGAGTAGATTATATCTACGGGGGAAGTCGGGTGGATGGCGTATAGCACCCCCGCAGTCCGAAGTTGGTATACTATATATGTATATATTATATATATGATAGTTTATAGTGTGCCGTGGATATTGTGTTAGGTGTACTATGGATAGATTAGGGTTAGAAGTAAACTAGTGCAGTTCCTAGTCGCGAACCCTAGAATAGGTTTACACCCACACGCACACCCTTGCATATTCATTATACTTATACTGTGTTGATGATGATAGTGGATGACATTGGAGATGAGTCGATGATATTGGGCATAGTGCCGTGAGATCGGTGATATGATGTGATTCATATTTGGGATACGACATGTGATTTTTAGCGGGCCTTGGGACGTGTGTTTCACACACACGCATTCATACTTATATAGACGGTATCGATTTGTACTAGACTTAGATCAGTACCCCAGATCACGAGAGATGATGATAGGGATACTAGATAATTGACGAGATAATGACCCGTACCCAGCTATTGGGATGCCGTACGACGATTTACAGTACGAGCTATATATTGATGATTGATCCGCACTCATGACTCGAGGATGTCAGGTGATATACGGTATCGTACGCGATACTATTGAGGCGGGATCACCGACTCTTATATTTATATTTATATATATCGACTCGGATTTATATGGTTTCCATACCCCTCTCGATTGACTTGATAGTTAGATGTAGATTGCTTAGTAGACATTAGACTAGACCCGAGTCATACCTATTTCAAAACTAACGAATCGGGAATATTTCATAGATAGGAAAAAGGGACTCTACGGACATTTTCAAAGACGCATCCTTTCTTAAAAACGTTGTAGCCCTTATTTTTACCAAAAACCCCGATTCGTCTTATTTCAAATGGCAAAGCTGCATGATATATTTATTGATGTAGATTCTTCACTGTTGCGTTGATTATTCGATTCCGCATATTCATGCTATTTGCATTGCATTGCATTGCTTGTGTTATTGCTATATTACAACCATGCTGTTAGGACACCAGTACCATTATCGATGATGCGTATGTTCCACGTACACTGCTTGCCGGCTCACACACTTCATCATCGATAATTGCCATGTCACTACACTGTAGTACTGTTGCATTCAAGATATGACCCTTGCATAGCATACTTGTGTACCTATATACTATATACTCATACTTGGGCACATACCTATTGTACACACATACGTATTCGCACATACGTAGATGATTCTAGCTTGATTAGAGATTTTGGGAACCGCAAGATACTCTTTAAAATTGATTCCTTTTAAAAGAGCGGTTTCCCTCAATATGTGCATATTACTATTCCATGTCGTATGATACACTGATATGCTTACTGTTTCCCCCAATCAGAGCAAAGCTCTGTTTGAATTTCAAAAATTCAAAAAATTGAAGCAACGCTTCAAATTCCTTGCGCTGCGCGCAACGTGCCACGTGTCAAAAGCTGATACGTTAGCGCAACGCCCAAGGCAGCACGCCCAATCAGAGCAAGCTCTATTTAAAACAAAAATTAAAGGAAGCAACGCTTTAGTTGCGCAAGCGCTAACGTATCAGCGCAGTGTCACACGTGTCAGCGCAGTTGCACTGCGCTGTGCGCTGCGCGACACGTGTCAGCGCAGTTGTGCAGGCGCAGTTGCGCGGCGCTCTGCGCTGCGTGACACGTGTCACGCGCTGGGGCATTTGCTCCAAACAGAATTAAAATTCTAGTAAGATCCTTCTATTCTTGTTAAAACAAGAAGATTGCCTTCTGTAAAACAGAAGCTCTTGGATCAAAGATCCAACGGTGGGGAAAATTCCCCAAATCACTCAGAGAATGATCTCTTTAACAAACTTAACAAATCTATGGGCACTATATAAAGACCCCTAGACCCCAACTCAAAAGATGATCAACATTAAGAATCATCAAGAACTTCAACTCTGAAGAAACTTGAAAAGAGACTTAAGAAAAAGGTAAAAACCTTTATAAAATAGAAGAATTTCTTCTAATAGATCATTGATCTAAGAACAAGATCAATGATCTTCAATAAAAAACAAATAATAATAGTACCTTGCACTTTTTTATGAACCATTGGTTCTGGAATCTTAAAGATTCTTTTCTTGAATCCAAAATTGGATCAAGATTTTGAAACAGTGCCTTACACTTGCAAAACTGCACTGTTGCGCTCTTGGGTTGGCGCAAGCCACCAGAGAGCGCCACGTGTCAGCACCTGAACCACTTGTGCTATGCACTTTTAAGATAGAGCCTTGCTCTCTGAAATTGGCGCAACTCACCAGAGCGCGCCACGTGTCAGCAGCGCAAGCGCAGCGTACTGGCACAGCGCACTGCGCTTGCGTGACACGTGTCATCACCACAAGCGCTTGCGCTCAGTGATTAGCGCAAAGCGCCTGACAAATGCACTGCATTGTTTACTGAAGGGCCATGCCCAAATCAAAAAGGCCTAGTAGGCCAAGATAAATTGCAATGCAATAAAGGGCAGAGCCCAAACAAAATTGATGCTCTGCATCATTTATAAAAGGGCAGAGCCCAAACAAAATGAAACGCAATAAAAGGGCAGAGCCCAAACAAAATTGATGCTCTGCATCATTTATAAAAGGGCAGAGCCCAAACAAAATGAAACGCAATAAAAGGGCAGAGCCCAAACAAAATTGATGCTCTGCATCATTTATAAAAGGGCAGAGCCCAAACAAAATAAGAAATGCAGTGCATTATTTAAAAAGGGGCAAAGCCCTAACACAGGCCTAATAGGCCAAAGATAAATAAAAACGTTGAATATTCCCAACTAGACTTAGCCCAATCATGGCCGTAAGTCCTCAAATTAAATTGACTGAGCACGGCTGCTCTCCTAAATCAATTTACATCCGGTTCGAGGGTACATCTCCGAACTCCTCTGACTCCGATCGTTGTAATCCTTCAACGACGTCAGAGAGGTGACGGGTTCCGACAACCACACATCAACACGGACTGTGGGGTCCTTAAACTCATGGACTTATGCGTCCTTAAACCAAAACACGGACTGTGGGGTCCTTAAACCCGCGGACTTATGCGTCCTTAAACTAAGACACGGACTGTGGGGTCTTTAAACTCACGGACTTATGCGTCCTTAAACTACCTATGGACCACCAGGTCCCTAAACTGGAATACGGACCAAAATGTCCTTAAACTACCTATGGACCACTATGTCCCTAAACTGGAGCAATAGAGCCCCCAAATGCTCTTTTGCCGGATCCAAACGATCCCGTTAAGTTGATCTTAGTCTCAAATCAGACTAACGTATCCTTGATGAACGTTTAAGTTGATCTTAGCCTCAATATGGCTAACGTATCCTTAAACTAAAATACCAAACCCAAATCTAAGTAAATACGGATTTGGACTAATCCACGTCCTACGGGCGACGGCATAACTTAGTCTCCGTATACAATCCACGGGCATCCACAAACAAAACAAACACACACGACACGAAGTGAAATTCTGGAGAAGGAGAAAGTGGCTACCGTGATGCGGTAGCGTAATTAACTGCAGGGGCTTGCGCCTGCAGGGAAGAGCGTCCCCACAATTAAAAACCGCTCAAATGAGGGGGAATCTGACGAAGTCTGCTACATCGGCCGCATCCGTCTAAACGTCCGATACACGGTGCCATAAATCAACTTGGCATTCTTCGGAGAGGTAGACGGATAAAACCATATAGCATCTGCCCCAAATCTCAGGCAAGACGCCTTCACGTCGTCGCCGCCATTCGGAGGGGAATATATTCTGGCATGCCCGGTGGGACCTTTTCCTCTTTCCACTCCACACTTCGTGTGTCATCTTCGCGAACGAATCGCGGTTTGTTAATGGTTGCCTTTGGATTTCAAGTTACTAAGATTTGGTCTTTTGCCTGGCGCAGAAATCAAACATCAATGGCCTCAAATTGCTCGAAGTGCCAATGCATCCGACGCTCCGCCTCACCTGGAGGCGTAGCATATAGACCTCGAGCGGCCTCCGTCCTTACTATGCCTTTGGAGAAAGTGACTCAGGCTACCACTGGCCTGTTCTTCGGAACCTTGATCCCTCCAGCAAGCTTCACCATCCCTGTGCCCGCACCGGAAGCTTCAAGAAAGTCGGTCTTCGATCGACTTGCTACTCCCACGGCCCCTCTCAACGGGTCGTCCAATTCTTCAGTCTTCACCAGGCTGAGCTCGAGCACCAAAGGGCCTATCAAGAAGCCCATAACACCTGAGGCGGTCATCCCAAAGAAGACGGCTGCTCCTGAAGTCGCCAAGGCGGCTTCTACTGTCAAAGAGTTAGTCTTTGCAAGGCTGGCTATTCCCACTCCCGCTCAGAAATCTGCTTTTGACCGCTTGGACACAACTCCTCAACGGACGTCAGTCTTCAAGAGGCTGACACCGGCAACAGTCCCTCGCCTGAACAGGGGGCAAGAAGAAGCTGTCTCTGAACCAATACCGACAACTCGTCGCGCCCGACGACGCCACTGGCGCCGGATAAGGAAGACCGGGGGCAACTCCCCCTCTGGGATAACTCCGCCAGCTCCAACGGTGGAAGTTAATGCTGCTGTTCCAACTGGGAACAACTTTGAGCTGTTGAACAGGGTACGCAGAAATT
This sequence comes from Agapanthus africanus, assembly GCA_030015575.1. Classification (NCBI taxonomy): domain Eukaryota; kingdom Viridiplantae; phylum Streptophyta; class Magnoliopsida; order Asparagales; family Amaryllidaceae; genus Agapanthus; species Agapanthus africanus. The sequence goes on from JASDDO010000024.1 coordinate 103,645,980, forward strand.
CGCCAACTGCGGTGCTCAAAAGATCTCCTCCACCGGTAGAAACTGCCGTGGAAGCAGAAAAGCCGGAGCAGTCTCCTCGATCGCTGTCCTCCAGGATCTACAAGACATGGCGACGAGTCCGAGAATCTGTGATTGATCCTAATTTCTCCCCAACACAAGAAGTCGAATGGTCGGCAAGAAGAAAATCCCCCTGTCAAACAACGAAAGGCGACGACCACTTGGGTGCCCAAAGTAACGGCCCCCTCAACTTCGACGGCCCATAAGAGAAGAAGGCTGGAGAAAGTCCTCACGCTGACGGCGAATATCAAAGGTGGTGAACCCAAACGCCCTAAGTCAAGGGGCATCGTAGTTCATACCGTCTACATGGCGTCTGGTAAAGAGGACAGCCGTATATCCACAGGTCATAGACCGCTTACGCGATCGGTGACCAAAGCGCAGGAGCAGCAGCAGAAGCTCCAAGAAATGATGACCGCGATGGCTGCACTCACTGGGCCAAAAGAAAGCCCTAAAACGTCCTCTGATGAACGCCAAGAGCAAGAAACAGACGCTGAATTCCTTCGCCGGATATTGGAAAAGAAGGATAAAGAGGCTGCTGAACAAGCAGCCAACATAAAACAAATGGCCCTATTGTTCCAGGACATGGTAGGGATAATGATCCAGCAACATCCTCCTGCTGAAGATCCTCCGATCATCCTTGAAGACGACAGGGGAGAAACGTCAAATCCTCCACCGTCTCTGTCAATAGCCAAGGAGGACACAATCTCCAAAGCTGACTTGGACGAGTATATAGCCCAACAACTACGGGTTCATCATGCGACTGAAGCAGCCGGTCATGTCATAAAAACAGGACGACCATATCCGAGCTGGTACGACCAGATCAAGTACCCGCCGGGCTACACAATTCCCAAGTTCCATGTCTATAAGGGGACGGGCAATCCTCACCAGCATGTTGCCCAGTTCAGGGCGCTTTACGACAACACTGGCGGTGATGATAAATTGTTGCTTCGCCAGTTCGTTGGAAGCTTATCAGATACAGCGTTCGAGTGGTACTCTGAGCTCCCGAACGACTCTATCAAGACCTTCGCGGAGATGGAGCTGTTATTTACCCAGCGTTTTGCAAGTGCCAGTGAACGCACCCCGATGACAGCATTGATTAATGCCAGGGTGAAGCCAGGCAAGACATGGGTCCAATATGCTATACGGTGGCGAAACTTATGGTCAAAATGCGAGCAACGTATTGAAGAAGCTCCTGCAGTGGGTATGTTTGTGGTAACCCTTGATCCGCAAGCAACCATCTCGCAATTTATGATGTTCTTCAAGCCGACTACCTTCCAGGCCCTGATCGACAAGCTAGCGCAAATGGATCAGATGGGCCATAGACCTCCTCTTCCAAAGCCGGATTCCCGAAATGAAAAGGGGAAGGGAAAGCGATCGTTGTCGCTAATGCTCAATAACAGTTGAGCAACTCGAAGCCGGTCGTTCGTCAAAATAATATGCGTCCGCACGTACCCCTTAAGGAGAGGCTAGGACGTTCTTACTCGTTTCCTCGAGATAAAACGAGAAGATTATTCGAGCTGGCGTTGCGCAACCGACTCATAAATCTGCCGGAGCCAAAACGTCCGTCGCAACCAAATGATGTCAATGAGCCCAACTACTGTCCCTATCACCGAGTACTGGGTCATCCGATCGAAGATTGCTATGTCTTCAAAAATTGGCTTGAAGACCAGTACCAACAGGGCAAGTTTGCGTTATCCGACAGATGGAAGGTGAATCCGCCGCAACCTCACGCCTCTAAAAGGATGAATATGCCGGGGGCAACGTGCTCTCTCGTCGAAGAATCCCCATGGGAGGTTGCGCTGTCAGCCAAGACAAAGAGAATGCTGAACGATCTTCAGACATACCCAGCGATCAAGTGGAAGAACCCGTTGGAACCTCAGATCATTGAAGGGATGTTGAAGCCGCGTCCAACTCCAAAGACCGATGGTGGTGGCCCAAGCACTCACAACCAGCCGTCAAAATCTTTGAAGAAGAAGAAGAAGAAATCTAAGAAGCCCGTGAAGCCTGGCGACAAGCGCACAGACTTATAAAAATAAATTGACGCGCTGGAGGAATATAACCAGAAAGCACGGACTTCCATTACACTACAAGAGTTCCTCAACCACGTTTTTCAAGAGGAAGATAAGGGAGAAAGTTCGTCGGATGAATCTGAGGAATACGTGGCGAGCTGCCATATGATCTCCCATTCGTTGACAGACGATGAGGAGATTCCTTGCACTGAAAAGCTGGGGGCAGATCCTGAACCAAAAATTCTGGGGCCATCAGATGAAGTAATTGACGCATTCCTCAACGAAGCTCTGTTGAAAAGTAAAGCTGATCGGGAACGCGAGACGGCTATATTTGAAAGGGCCAAGCGCCAGCGACTTGATGAAAGAGCTGAGACACTCCCGCTGGAGCAAAATACATCCACCGCGGATAGAAGCAAATTCAAGACGAGGAAAATGTTTGCTAAAGCCATATCAATGGGCATGAAGCTACCATCCTCTGAAGGAAGGATTACTGGTGAAGTGGAAATGCACCCCTCCTACTGCTTGTATCATCGGAAGATTTCGCACCCCACCGAAGAGTGCAAAGCTTTCGATAGATGGTTGCAAGGATATGTTGCTCACCGACAACATTTTAAGCGGGAGAAGCGCAAAACTCGTCGGGAGCGGAAAAATACGACCGAAGGGCTTAACAGAACTACCGGCAATTGTCGCATGATTAACACCGGGGGATCATAAGTTCTTACATTCGGGAGCGATTCCGACGAGGAGCTGGCTCTTAGCCCCCTCTTTAAAGAGTCCACCTCGGGAAAAAAGGAAGAGCCGAAGGTCTGCGAAAATATCCGGCTGCGTAATCGGACGCTACCCGAAAAGAATCTCGGACCCTCAAACAAAAAAGATAAAGGGAAAGAAAAGGTCTCTGGGGATATCGCCCTAGATGACCAAGTCATGGAAGAGCTAACTGCCAAGGACCCGCCAAAGAGAAATAAGGTGGACTACAACGTTCTGGCACACTTGAGAAAGCTACCCTCGCAGCTTAGCATTCTTGACGCCCTTCTACTATCAAAAGAGGCGAGAGATTCATTAATCAAGGCACTACAGGAGCCGGAGCAATTCCAAGCTTTCCTGGCCGAAGAAAAGATGAAGGATGAATTGGAGGAAGTGCACACGGCCGATGTCACTTTTGGCGATGAGGACCTTCTCCTTGGGACGTGCGAACACAATCGCCCCTTCTATGTTTCGGGATACTGTCACGATTTAAAGATAGGCAAAATCCTGATCGACAATGGATCCTCCGTTAATCTCCTCAATGTGCGGGTGTTAAAAGAAATCTGCATGAGTGTCCAGCACCTTGCTCGGGACAAGATCACCATCTCCAGGTTCGACTCCCAATCATTAAGAACTCTTGGGTCTGTGATACTGACGCTACGCTTTGGGCCACTCATCATGGACATTAAGTTCCACGTCATAGATGCCAAGACATGCTACAATGCTCTGCTCGGCCGACCATGGTTACACGAGTACAACATCATCCCTTCTACACAACATCAGTGTATGAAGTATTTTAAGGATGGTCTCGAGTATACCGTGACGGGAGAACTGAACACGTTCTCTGTGAACGAGGTCCGCAAATATGAAGATGCCAAATACATTTTACCGGATTTCGAAGACATGGAGAGGTGTCACAAGCCGGAGAATAAAGCTAATGCTACCATCCCTGTCTTCGGCAGTGATACCGAGGAGGAAGAGGAGATAGTTTATTCGGGCCCACCCCAATACAACAAGCCGGGACCATCTGCTCCTACGTTGATCTTTGGTAGCGACTCGGAAGATGACGTCCATGCTGTATTCTCTGCTCGACCTTCAATACAAACGTCCGCTGACGAAGAGCAAAGTCTACAAGTCGCCATGGTTCCACTTAAACACCATAAAGAATTGGATGCACTTGATATCTACAGTGTAGAGGAGCTGCGGACGTTCTATATCCCTCCCAGGAGAGAAGGTGAAAAAGCAATTCTATTCTACCACTCTGAGGAAACCAAACTGGAGAAAGAAATCTGGCACGGCGCGGATCCTACGCTTGACAGGCTTCAGCCCATCCGTCTTCCCAGATATTATACAGAAGTCTTGAAAAGGCTGTTGAAGCGCCAGGGGATATCCTTCAAACAGACCGCTCGGAAAGCCAAATTCTACGACAGGGTCTGGAACGTTCCCGGGACTCAGCACAAGTTACCTAATGGGAGAATGGAAACAATCGGGCTTGGATACATTCGGTCCAAGAAACGAGAGCTACTCCATGATTGCTACGTCGTGCATGACTTCGATGAAGAAGCGGATGCTCAATGGGAAGATGCTAATCCTGAACCAGTAAAAGTTCCTGATGCAAAAGTGCCCAGTCCGTCGTTCGAAGAGCAGATGGACAAGCTTATAAGAGAAGCTGGTCAAAAAGTCCGATACGACCATAACCGCGAAATGGCCATCTACGAGAAAGCCAAAACGCAACGCCTCCTCCAACAGGTTGTGAAAAATGAAGGTGCCGCTCCTTGTCAACCTGTTATAAAAAAGGCACGACGCAGGGGCAGAAATAGGTCGAAAGGCGAAAAAGGCGCTCAACAGCAACAAAGCGGGACTAAGAAGCCACGCAAGCGAGAATCGAGCGGTTCCGATCTATCCCTCATGAGGAAAATAGGTCGGGCATATTCTTTTCCTCGGGACAAGACGAAGAAAATACTTGATCTCGCTCTAAAACATCAGATGCTTACACTGCCGGAGTCTAAACACCCCGAACAAGCAAGCAAAGTCTCTCACCCAGACTATTGCCCTTATCACCGAGTGATAGGGCATCCTCTTGAAGACTGCTTCACCTTCAAGAATTGGGTTGAAGATCAGTATCAGCTTGGCAAGTTCGCTCTGTCTGACAACTGGAGGGTAACGCCGCCACAGAAGCACGAACCTAAGGCCACGAAAGAATAACCAGTTCCGCATTGGGCTTGGAAACGAATTCGTACTTGTCACATGATAACCATATCAAAAGAAGAGCCCGAGAACATGGATGACCTTCCCTGGTTCTTCGAAAATAGCAACGATGAGGTGATCTCAGAATTTCCACCAGCGCCAAAAGAGCTGGAGGATGGAATACATACCACTGCGGATAACCTCAAGAAAATTGAGTTGGGGACGGCGAATGACCCGCGACCGACATTCATTAGTGAACTGCTGTCTGAAGAGAGGGCGGCTTCATTAAAAGACTTGCTTGTACAGCATAGAGATTGCTTCGCATGGAACTATTCCGAAATGCCGGGACTGGATCCAGAAATTGCTGTGCATAAATTGGCGATATCTCCGAACGTCAAGCCGGTCAAACAAGCGCCAAGAAAAATGCGGCTCGAGCTTGAGATGAGTATCAACGCCGAGGTCAAGAAGCTGATCGACTCTGGCTTCATCCAGGAGGTCCAGTATCCCGAGTGGATCGCCAACATTGTCCCGGTGATGAAGAAAAATGGGAAAGTCTGCACATGCGTAGACTTCCGGGATCTCAATAAAGCCTGCCCAAAGGACGATTTTCCAGTGCCAGTCACCGAACTGATGATAGACAATACGTCCACTCATGAGGTTTTTTCCTTCATGGACGGCTCATCAGGGTATAATCAGATAAAGATGCATCCCAAAGACCAGAAGCACACCGCCTTCAGGACTCCTTTGGGTATATTCTGCTACAAGGTGATGCCCTTCGGTCTAAAGAACGCCGGTGCCACCTATCAAAGGGCCATGACGAAAATCTTTGATGACCTTATACACGAAATCGTCGAATGCTATATCGACGATCTCGTGGTTAAAAGAAAATCATACGAGGAACATCTCGAGCATCTGAAGACCGTATTTTAACGCCTTCGACAATACAACTTGAAGATGAACCCTCTCAAGTGTGCGTTCGGAGTTTCCTCAGGCAAATTCCTGGGATTCATCATCCGACACCGAGGTATTGAGATAGATCCGTCAAAGATCAAGGCGATCATGGAAATGCCTCCGCCAAGGACTCTCAAACAGCTGCGGTCTCTCCAAGGGAAGCTCGCGTATATACGGCGATTTATAGCCAACCTTTCAGGCAAGTGCCATCCTTACAACCACCTGATGAAGAAGGGAACCCCGTTCTCTGGGACCAAAAATGCCAAAGCGCGCTAGACGAGATCAAGCAGTACCTGCAGAACCCGCCAGTGTTGGCTGCTCCGGTCATGGGAAACCCCTCATTATTTATACAACCGCCCTCGAAGGTTCCTTAGGTGCATTATGGGCACAAGAGAATGATCAAGGGAAAGAAAGAGCACTCTACTATTTGAGTCGAGTTCTACTGGGGGAAGAAAGCAACTACTCCCCTATTGAAAAACACTGCCTGGCGTTGATCTTCGCGATAATAAAGCTCAGGCACTATGCGTTGGCGCATGAGGTCCGTCTCATTTCGAAGGTGGACCCTCTTAACTATTTAATGTCAAAGGCCATATTGACGGGACGACTAGCTAAATGGGCCCTGCTCTTGATGGAGTTCTCGATAACGTATCAACCTCTCAAGGCAGTAAAAGGTCAGGCCATCACCGACTTCCTCGCTGAGCATCCGATACCCGCCGATTCTCCTTTGAATTGCGATCTGCCAGACGAACATGCGTTTGATGCAATCGACGGTGGTGATACCCGATGGGAGCTTTATTTTGATGGAGTATCTTCCGTGAAGAAGCGCAAACAAAGTACCCCTATAATCAAATCGGGGGTAGGACTCATCTTTGTAACTCCACAAGGAGGGATAATGCGATTTACTTTCTCCCTAACAGAGCCAAGGACAAACAATGAAGCCGAATACGAAGCTTTGATAGCAGGCCTCGAGATCTCCATCGACATGGGAATTGAAAACCTCCTCATATATGGAGATTCTCAACCGGTCGTTAGCCAAGTAAATGGCGACTACCAAATGTGCAAACCAGAATTGGTGAAGTACGGTGAAAAAGGTGCAACAATTGTTGACCCAAATTCCCTCCTACACTTTGGAAAACATACCGCGCGCGGAAAACAGCAAAGTGGACGCATTAGCCAAGCTCGCTAAAGAACTGGCTGACGAGAACCTCGATGACGTCAAAATTGTGGTACAAAGCCGTCAGGTGTTCGCCCCAGCGGAAATTTCTCCGGAATCATCCAAAGAAAAGGGAGCGACTGAGCAGACGACCCTGCAAATAAAAGATCGGGAAAATACCGAGGATTGGAGAGAAGTCTTTATAGACTACTTCAAATACCGTCGAACGCCCGAAGATGCGTCCTCAAGACATCAGCTTATGAAACGAGCTCTGTCTTTCGCCTTCGTCAATGATACTCTGTACAAGAGGTTATTTGATTCTCTGTGGTTGAGATGTCTGGGACCTGACGAAGCGAAAAGAGTCGTTCAGGAAGTTCATGATGGACTCTGCGGTTCTCACTAAGCAGGCCCAACGATGAAGTTGAAGATCAAACGGATGAGCTACTACTGGCCCACGATGATTCAGGACTGCCTCGAATATGCGAAGCAATGCCACTCATGCCAAATCCATTGGGACTTCATCCACCAGCATCCAAATCCACTACATCCAACGGTGGCTAGCCGGCCGTTCGAAATGTGGGGAACTGACATAGTCGGTCCCATCGAACCAGCATCGTCTAGAGGACATCGTTTCATCCTGGCGACGACTGACTACTTCTCCAAATGGGCAGAGGCAGTACCGCTGAGGGAAGTGAAGACGGAGAATATCCTCCATTTCTTCAAGACGCACGTCATATATCGGTTTGGAACTCCGCGACGGATCATCTCCGATAACGGGTCAGCTTACAGAAGCCACAAGATCAGTCGCTTCGCGCAACAACACAATATAGACTGGAGATATTCCTCGGTTTATAATCCGCGAGCTAACGGTCTAGCTGAGGCCTTCAACAAGACCTTGACAAAGATCATGAAGAAGACGGTGTCCCGAAATAAGAAGGACTGGCACGAGAGACTGCAAGAAGCTCTCTGGGCGTATCGAACTACGTTCAAGACAGCCACGAACACAACGCCATATGCGTTGGTGTTCGGTACAGAAGCTGTACTCCCCCTCGAGATAGAGTTACCCTCTCTGCGAGTGGCAATCCATTACGAGCTGACAGACGAAGAAAATGCTCACCTTCGGCTTGAGGAGCTTGATGCCCTTGATGAGACCCGGCTCATAGCGCAACAAAATCTGGAGGCTTATAAAGCAAAGATGACGCGCTCATATGAAAGATTGACCCGGCCGAGGACATTTCGCCAAGGCGAACTCGTACCAGTGGTCAAAAGACCTATGATCCACAATCGCACCAAACGGGAAAAATTCGAGCCAAACTATGAAGGCCCGTACATCATAGACAAGGTCTACCAGGGTGGAGCCTATCTACTCATGGATATGCACGGTGAAAGGCCTTACAGGCCAATAAATGGTTGATTCCTAAAGAAATACTACGCTTAGCGGGTTACTGCCTAGGTCAATGATAGATGACGACGACTATGTCCACTCGCTATCTTCCTAAGCTCAAACTTTATAAGCAGTAGCCAGCCTTCTCCTGGATGGACCGAAACGTCCTTAAACTAATGGCGGACCGAAACGTTCTTAAACTAATGACGGACCGAAACGTGCTTAAACTAACGAAGGACCGAAACGTCTTTAAACTACTACCGCAGCATCCTTAGGCTGACAAGATGAATAAAAATATATATATATATATATATATATATAAAATAAACGGTATGTCTATAAGCAAAATGGGCACGGATGAAAACCCGAAAGGGCTCTGTGAGTAAAAACAGCAGGCCTACCGGCGAGTGTTCATGAAAACCCGAAAGGGCGCGACCTCGTAAAAAAAAGGAATAAAAAGAATAAAAAGAAAAACGGTATGTCCATGAGCAAAATGGGCACGGATGAAAACCAGAAAGGGCTCCGTGAGTAAAAACAGCAGGACTACCGGCGAGTGTTTGTGAAAACCCGAAAGGGCACAACCTCGTTAAAGGACACTTACAGGGTCCTCTCGACCTTGTAAGGAGAAACCACCCACGTGAGATCCTTACGACTCACAAGGGAGTAACACACTTAGGGATCCCCACGATTCCTAAGGAGAAAATACACTTGCGAGATCCTCACGACTCGTAAGGAAAACTCTCTTATGGGACCCTCACGGCTCATAAGATGTGAAAGTCTTAAGTTACAAGGACCTAAACCTGTGCTTAAGCAACCTCCACAACTTTTGATTTTGCCCTACAAGTGGCTCAGCACTGACCCTTGTATACAATCCACGGGCGCGAATAAACATTTCCCTAACCAAGTCCCATCCATGACTGGGGATATGTACGCATGATGGACAACCCTTATAAGTCCTCTCGACTTACAAGGAGAAAACCCTCTTGTAGGATCCTTATGACTTATAAGAGAAAACGCACTTAGGAATCCTCACGATTTCTAAGAAGAAATACCTTCGTGGGACCCTTACGGCTCATGAAGTTAAAAGCCTTAGTCGACAGGACCTTAACCCTGTTCGCTAAGCCACCTTTGTCCGACATCGACGGAGGAAAATGATGATTCGCTCCTGGCAATATCCCAGTTGTAGCGGTGTTGATGCCGAAATCGGTGTCTGATTCCAGGTTTACGATGAAAAGCCGGTAGGCCGCACATGCATACGAAATAGTCGAAATGATGGGGCAACTTGCAATAAAAAACAGCAAGTAAAAACGTATGCATACAATACAGCCGAAATGATTGGGCAACTCGCAATAAAATGCAGCGAGTAAAAATAAAATAAATAGCCGAAATGATTGGACGCCGCGAAAAATAGCCGAAATGATTGGGCAATCGCGACCTTCGCGATATAAAAGATGAAATGATAGAGCATCACGGAAATAAAACAATAAAAATAAATGAAACTTTGGCCCTACAGTTGAGACCACATCGATCCCTATATATAATCCAAGGGCACAAACAAAGAGAGAACCATACCTTTCCAACAGGCTCCGCCAAAAACCTAATCCAAATCTCGACGGTTCACCAACAGTCTAGAGACAACCGTGACATTCGTCTCAATACAGCAGACGCAGTGCTAGCAAACGAAGTGAAGATCAAATCCCTAGCTTCACGGTCTTGACGGTAACTTATATAAAACTTGAAAGACCACTACAAATCAGTTCAACTCAGGGAAACTAGCATCCTTGATGAGAGCCTCCTGATTCGCGTCGGCTCGCAGAGAAATCAGTGTCTCCGCGGGAGATTCCTGATCCGTCTCAACCCCGAAGAAACCAGTGTCTTCGGTAAAATCCTTCGACTCAGGGAAACAAGTGTCCTTGACGAAGAAAATCCTGATTCGCGTCGACTCGCAGAGAAACCAGTGTCTCCACGAGAAATTCTCGATTCGTTTCAACACCAGGGAAACAAGTGTCCTTGGAAAACTCCTCAACTCATGGAAACTAGCGTCCTTGATGAAAGCCTCCTAATTCGCGTCGGCTTGCAGAGAAACCGGTGTCTTCGTGAGAAATTCTCGATTCGTTTCAACACCAGGGAAACAAGTGTCCTTGGCAAACTCCTCAACTCAGGGAAACTAGCGTCCTTGATGAGAGCCTCCTGATTCGCGTCGGCTTGCAGAGAAACCAGTGTCTCTGTGAGAAATTCCCGATTCGTTTCAACCCCGAAGAAACCAGTGTTTTCGGCAAAATCTTTCGACTCAGGGAAACAAGTGTCCTTGACGAAGAAAATCCTGATTCGCGTCGACTCGCAAAGAAACCAGTGTCTCCACGAGAAATTCTTGATTCGTTTCAACACCAGGGAAATAAGTGTCCTTGGCAAACTCCTTAACTCAGGGAAACTAGCGTCCTTGATGAGAGCCTCCTGATTCGCGTCGGCTTGCAGAGAAACCAGTGTCTCCGTGAGAAATTCCCGATTCGTTTCAACCCCGAAGAAACCAGTGTCTTCGGCAAAATCCTTCGACTCAGGGAAACAAATGTCCTTGACGAAGAAAATCCTGATTCGCGTCGACTCGCAAAGAAACCAGTGTCTCCACGAGAAATTCTCAATTCGTTTCAACACCAGGGAAACAAGTGTCCTTGGCAAACTCCTCAACTCAAGGAAACTAGCGTCCTTGATGAGAGCATCCTGATTCGCGTCAGCTCGCAGAGAAACCAGTGTCTCCGCGAGAAATTCCCGATCCGTCTCAACCCCGAAGAAACCAGTGTCTTCGGCAAAATCCTTCGACTCAGGGAAACAATTGTCCTTGACGAAGAAAATCCTGATTCGCGTCGACTCGCAGAGAAACCAGCGTCTCCGCGAGAAATTCTCGATTCGTTTCAACCCCAGGGAAACAAGTGTCCTTGGCAAATACCTCAATTCAGGGAAACTAGCGTCCTTGATGAGAGCTTCCTGACTCGCGTCGGCTCGCAGAGAAATTAGTGTCTCTGCGGGAAATTCCCGATTCGTCTCAACTTGCAAGATGAAGTCTCAGGCAACAGGGATTAAAAAACTTGTTTCCTGAGCAATGGGACCCTGCAGGTCGGTCTAAAACGATCTCTTGCATACTATTCACGGGCCTCACTCTCCAAAGTCGAATCTCGACAAGGAGGGAAACAACCGCTTACGGGTCCTCTCGACTCGTAAGAGGGAAAATTCTCTTATAGGATCCTTACGACTTATAAGAGAAAACACACTTAGGAATCCTCACGATTCCTAAGGAGAAAATCCACCTACGAGATCCTCTCGATCCGTAGGGAGAAAAGTCTCTATAAGACCCTCACGACTCATAGAGTTGAAAAGTCTTAGGCGGCAGATCTGAACCTGCGGCCTAAGCCATCGCTATCTCTGAAAAAAACAAACTAAGATGCTTACTCTATTATCTGCCAATTATGTTTATCAAGACAGCATGCTGATAATAAGAGAAGGGAGAAAGCAAATGAGCATACAAGACATTCAAAAAGAAAAAATGTGTATCTTTATTTATTAACTTCAATCAAATACAAGGTGAATCGTACAAAAGAATAAAGAATGGATACATATTATTTGAAAAAGAAAAAAATTACAAATACATTGATACAAAGGCAGCTACTGGGAAGGAAGCGTCTTAAATAGTTCTATCAGTTGTTCGCACACTTCCTTCCATGCCTTTTCCTGAACGGCCACCACCGCCAGTTCTGCCTCCACCTGGGCCCTTTGCTGCAAGAGAGATGCAAGCTGCTCCCCAACGGCCTGCTGAGCTGCTTCGCGGCCTTGGGCATTACGCTCGGCAGCGTCAAGTTTCTGCTTCAAGTTCAACCCATTTGAGATACGCTCCAGAAGGCCCTCGAAGACAGCCTTCACCTCGGCAGCGTTCGCCTCAACTTCAGCACGTAGGCGAGCAGTTTCGCTTGAAGACTCCTGACACTCCTTCAGCCTTAAAGCTGCTTCTTGTTCCAAATGGCGGAAATGAGAAGTGCTTTGCTCGAGCCATGCTGCTCGTTGAGTACTCATGGCCAAAACCTCAGGGGCAGGACGCATCGACTCCGGCTGATGCAGGCGAGCCTCGATCTCCCTGCAATGATTAACCCAAGACGCAACGATGCCCTCGTCATGGAAATTTACGAGTATCACCAGCATTGGGTTAACCGCCGTAGCAAAATCTGCGGCAGACGTAGGAGTCTCGACGTCGAGTTCCTCAATATAGTCGCTCAACATGCGCAGACTATTCACGGCGCCTTTGGAGGACGGACGTCTCAGGAAAAGGCCTGCCGGCATTATGACACGAGGTTCGAAGGGCGCCGAGATCGGAACGACAGCTGAAAAAACAAGATACGATTAGGTGACACTTTAAGAAAGACAAAAAAGGGGGTCATCAATGCGATAGTTTGCTATACCAGCTGCAGCAGGTGCAAGGCCGGAAGGGCCGGTGGCGCGGCCGATCTTTCATCCCTTCCTTCGATTTGTAGCACTGCAGTCAGAACGAGAAGAAGTTAGAAATAATTCCATCACTGAAAAAAGAGAGATATCAGTCGGAAACTATACTCACCAACGCCACTAGAGGGAGAAGCGAGTTCAGATAGGAAGGAGAAGTGTGGGAGCAACACCTGATAAAGATGGTCAAAAAGCACTCCTGAAAAGACACAACAGTACGACTTTAGTACATAAATTATGTGTCTGAAAGATAAAACTAATAAATTGCAAACCCATACCTTCCAACATCTTCGATGGTATAAGGGAGGGCTGAGAGGTGACCACCGCCAAGGCAGTAGTTGACGGCGCTCCCTCGAGCAATGGAGCATCGGCACTGGCCGCACCTGTGTTAAGAAACAAGGATAAACTTGTCAGGAAAGATTGCAAGATAAAAAAGGGGGACGGTAATCCGAAATTTACCTGATGAGCCTCTAGCCGAGACGGAGGCGTCTCCCTCCTCTATCGACATAAGTCCACCACCCGTGGCCTCATCCCCAGACTCCACGGGGGCCGTCGTCGTGCTCGTGAGGCCAGGAGACGGCGGAGGGCCGTAGGCGGGGAGAGCTATGACCGGAGCATTGCCAGACTCTTGAGAAAGAGCGGTCGGCTCGTCCTCAGGAATCATGTCCACCTCACCCGCTACTCCCTCGGGCTCAGCAGTCACGGCTGTCTCGTCCGCCGTCGTCATGGGGTCATCGGTCTCAAGCGCTCCGTCCGTTGCTAGCTCGGGATCGGCATCGGCCACTTGCTCAGGCATAGTGGACGTAACCACTTCGTCAGCCACTAGCTCAGGCCCGGTAATCCCGGTTGTGTCGTCCGCCATCGGCTCGGGTTCGACCAATGCCTCTTCCTCTGGCCCCTCAGGTTCGACGGTCTCCGCCTCCCCCTCGGTTGGACTTGGCCCTGCAGGACAGAATATATAAGAACCGACAGCTTTACAATTCTTACAACGAAATCCTGAAAGAAATATTACCTGAGGTGGACTTATCGTTAGCCTCCCTATTGGCGCACACCGCCTGTCTGTGAGCTGTAGACAAGGCGACCGGGGGCTCTTCTGAGGGAGTATCGGCACGCGGGACGGTGCTTAAGCCCGCTCCAATGGCCAAAGCAGCACTGCGTGCCTTCGCTTCACGCCTCAACCGCTTCCCCTCCTCTCGGGCCATCGCGATGGACCTCTTCGACGCTTCCTTCATCAAGGTGTCGTCGTCCTCGTTTAAAGTTGCCTTTAGATCCTTCAAGGCATCTCTCATCGGCTCTTCGAGTCGGGTCTCTCGCGGTAGCCCCGAGGAGGCAGAAACATCAGCGGCTGGCCCGGGAAGAGTCTCCGCGTCACCTGGCGGGATCGACATTGTGGTTCCTGCGATAAAAAAAGGGGGAGATTAGATCGACCATAACACAAGGAGAATAAAGACTTGATGAATCGAAAAGTACCAAGTCCTAAGGACGCTCTAAGTCATTCCTCCTCTTGGAAAGTCTTGAGGGAAGCAGCAATGGCTTCTTCAGTGGTGATGCCTGTTTGAAGAAAAGAAAAAAAAAACGTTAGTCAAAGGCAATAATAAAGATATGATGTAATAAAAAATGCGACTAGTGATTACCCGACTGCGCAAGCTTAGCTAGCCACGCGTCGCGCCTCGCCAATCGCTCTGAAGCTACGATGGCGGCCGCTAAGTCCGTTGTTCCCCTCCGAACGGAAGCCGAGACGTGAGGACGTCTTGCCTGAGATTCGGGACAGATGCTATTTGGTTTTACCCGTCCACCTCTCCGAAGATGCCAAGTTGATTTATGGCACCGTGTATCGGAGGTTTAGACGGATGCGGCCGATGTAGCAGACTTCGTCAGATTCCCCCTCGTTTGAGGGGTTTTTGATTGTGGGGACGCTCTTCCCTGCAGGCGCAAGCCCCTGCAGTTAATTACGCTACCGCATCGCGGTAGTCACTTTCTCCTTCTCCAGAATTTCACTTCGTGTCGTGTGTGTTTGTTTTGTTTGTGGATACCCGTGGATTGTATACGGAGACTAAGTTATGCCGTCGCCCGTAGGACGTGGATTAGTCCAAATCCGTATTTACTTAGATTTGGGTTTGGTGTTTTAGTTTAAGGATACGTTAGCCATGCTGAGGCTAAGATCAACTTAAACGCCCGTTAAGGATACGTTAGTCCTATTTGAGACTAAGATCAACTTAACGGAAAGAGTATTTAAGGGCTCTATTGTTCCAGTTTAGGGACGTAGTGGTCCATAGGTAGTTTAAGGACATTGCGGTCCATATTCCAGTTTAGGGACATGGTGGTCCATATTTAGTTTAAGGACGCTTAAGTCCGTGGGTCTAAGGACCCCGCAGTCCGTGTTTTAGTTTAAGGACGCTTAAGTCCATGAGTTTAAGGACCCCACAGTCCGTGTTGATGTGTGATTGTCGGGACCCGTCACCTCTCTGATGTCGTTGAAGGATTACAACGATAGGAGTCAAAGGAGTTCGGAGATGTACCCTCGAACCGGATGTAGATTGATTTAAGAGAGCAGCTGTGCTCAGTCAATTTAATTTGAGGACTTACGGCCGTGATTGGGCTAAGTCCAGTTGAAAAATGTTCAACGCTTTTATTTGTTTTTGGCCTATTAGGCCTGTGCTGGGGCTTGGCCCCTTTTTAATAATGCATAGCATCAATCTTGGTCTCTGTTGGACCTTTATTTGGGCTCTGCCCATTTATAAATGATGCAGAGAATCAATTTTGTTTGGGCTCTGCCCTTTTTATTGCATTGCAATTTAATTTGGCCTACTAGGCCTTTCTGATTTGGGCCTGGCCCTTTAATAAAAGAAATGCATTGCATTTGTCAGGCGCTTTGCGCCAATCACTGAGCGCAAATGGTTGTGGTGACGACACGTGTCACGCAAGTGCAGCGCGCTGCACCAGCGCGCTGCGCTTGCGCTGCTGACACGTGGCGCACTCTGGTGAGTTGTGCCAATTTCAGATAGCAAGGCTCTATTTCAAAAGCGCATAGCGCACGTGGTTCAGATGCTGACACGTGGCGCTCTCTGGTGGCTTGCGCCAACCCAAGAGCGCAACAGTGCAGTTTTGCAAGTGCAAGGCACTATTAACTTGAGAATCTTTTAGATTCCAGAACCAATGGTTCATAAAAAAGTGTAAAGCACTGTTTGATTTCTTGATCTAATTTAGATCAAAGAAAACAAGTTTTTCTTGTTTTTCTTGTTTCAGAGAACCAGTGGTTCATAAAAAAGTGCAAAGCACTTATTATTATTTGAAGATCATTGATCTTGTTCTTAGATCAATGATCTATTAGAAGAAATTCTTCTATTTTTGTGAAGGTTTTTATCTTTTTCTTCAAAGTTCTCTCTGTTTTGAAGTTCTCAATCTCTCACAATATTGATGCCTTTGATTTGGGGTCTAGGGGCCTTTATATAGTGCCCATAAATTTGTTAAATTTGTTAAAGAGATTCTTCTCTGAGTGATTTGGGGAATTTTCCCCACCGTTGGATCTTTGATCCAAGGGCTTCTGTTTTACAGAAGGCAATCTTCTTGTTTTAACAAGAATAGAAAAATCTTGCTAGAATTTAATTCTGTTTGGCGCAAACGCCCCAGTGCATGACACGTGTCAAGCAGCGCAGAGCGCAGCGCAACTGCGCTTGCGCAACTGCGCTGACACGTGTCGCGCAGCGCACGGCGCAGTGCATCTGCGCTGACACGTGTCGAGCAGCGCACGGCGCAGCGCAACTGCGCTTGCGCATCTGCGCTGACACGTGTCGCGCAGCGCAGCGCTTGCGCAACTGAAGCGTTGCTTCCTTTAATTTTGTTTTAAATAGAGCTTTGCTCTGATTGGGCGCGTTGCCTTGGGCGCTGCGCTGGCGTATCAGCTTTCGACACGTGGCACGTGGCACGTTGCGCGCAGCGCAAAGAATTTGAAGCGTTGCTTCGAATTTTGAATTTTGAAATTTAAACAGAGCTTTACTCTGATTGGGGGAAACAAATGCCCCCCACCGTTGCGCTCACGTGAGTGCAGCGGTGGCAAGATCCTGGTCGTTGGATTAAGGGGTGAGATGAAAGGGCGCATGCGCCTATAAATAGGACCCTTGGTCCTTAGAAATTTTTTACCATCTTCAAGATTTTATTTTCCAGAGCCCTGCTCTTGTAAGAACTTCAGAGCCTTGCTCTCTTCTTTCAAGAACTTCAAAGTTCAAACTTTTAGAACATCTTAGGTAAAATTTAACTTAATTTTAATCAACAGAGCCTTGCTCTCATAGATCTTTGATCTAAAGAAAACCCCTTTGGGGTTTCACCAACAGAGCCTTGCTCTCAAGAATCCATAGATCTAAAGAGATCTTGTTTCAGGGTTTTTACCCATGAACAGAGCTTTGCTCATGGACAAATATAGATCTTTTTGATCTAAAAATGAAGAACTCTTAACAGTTTTCATGGATCTCTAAGATCCCAAATTTTTTTTAACTTCTAAAATTTTCTTATTTAATGGATTCTCTCATCATTATTATAGAGCTAGGCTCTTCTAAGGATTTTTATTCCCTTGAGACCAGAGTTTGACAAGTGTCACTCTGTGACAGAGCTTTGCTCTGAAAGGGGAGATTCTCTCTTTGTCTCTAGGAATTTATCATTTAATGAGAGTATTCTTTTGGGGATCTCCTTATTAATTGACAGTCCCATCCAATGATGGGGCTGTCTTATTAATTGGCATATTGTCACTTGGATTTTGTGGGTCCCTTTTTGGTCCCCCTACACTGCATTGCAGTGTAGTAGCAAGTGTCAGGCTTTTAAAATTAAATTATGACACTGACGGCTGAATTTCGTTTTTCTTTGCAGGCAATTATGTCTGCTGATCTGTCTTTCCCATTTGTTCGCTCAGAGGGAGGATTTCCTCAGGCACCAGTGGACCGAGTAGTGCTCGCTCTCATTAAGGATCATGACCCCGAGCATAAGAGCCTTCACCTGTGGGGTAGGTGGTACAATGAGATCATCCAGGGTCGTCGAAGTTTCGGTTCCGCCACGCTTTCTGAGCCCATATCTTCACTCCCTTATGCGGATGAACCCCCGGTGAAGTATGCCATGGAGGTTAAAAATTGGAACTCGGATGACCTCCTCCAACCCGTGATTGGTGCTATTCCCGTGCAGCCGCCGCCGGCAATAGATATTTTAGGGAGGAGAATCAGTCAGGGTGAAGCACGCCCTTGGGGACAGGCCTATAACATCGGATTGATGCCGCGACCGCCCACCGGATATTTGCAGTGGGCCCGGTATATCTTGTCAGCGAAGAGAACTCATCTGATGAAGATAGGCTTGTATTCGGCCATCTATGTCTCGCTCTTCGAGTATCCCTCTCCTCCAACGTGGTGGGTTAAGGCTTTTATTGAACAATGGAACATCCCTACCCACACCTTCCTGATGACGGATAGGGAAGTCTCTATCTCCTTAGAGGAGTTTGCTGAAGTCTCAGGCTTGCCGATGAGGGAGGAGCATTATGAGGAGCTGCTTCCTCCTGATGAATATGTCTTTGCCATTAAGCCGTTGGTGTTCAACCTGACGCCGGAGAACGCCATTCAGCACCAGTTTCCGGGTCTGGTGAAGGTGCTGGAGATTTATGAAGGGCTCTATTTGGAATCGGGCACCCGGGGAGTTAGTTTCGCAGACTTCGTTGCCCGTTTCGTCCGACCAGAGTTTCTGTAGGAACAGTGTGAGAAGTTCGCTAAGCCTGACGACCCTTTTGGCTTCGGCCTGGACCGTCGACCAACATCGGAGGGTGATCAAAAGGATTTTTATCTCCCCAGCGCCGCCGTCATGCCGTTATCGGAGATCGCCGTTTCGGGTATGGATGAAGAAACCTTTTTTTATAGGGTTCCTTGGATTGTGGTTGTGCAGCTTTGCGCTCCCAATGCACCCGCGCTTCATGCGGCCATCCGTTTTTTACCCAGCGCATCGGATGGTGGCTGGCCTGCAGTTAACAATAGGAATTGCCGGGTTGGCTCATCTCTATAATGGACTTAGCGTGGCGGCGGACGCTAATGAACCCGGGATGCAGCCTGCTAGTTTCCTGATGCACCACTTCACCTCTTGGATGGAAATGCACGTGCATGGGGTGTTCGGCGTCCACAAGATCCCTCCGTTTTTTGAAAAGTGCAGACTCCCGAGAGTCATGCGGCTGGTTGGTGCGTCGATCGTGGTTGCGTCTCCGCGAGAGGCTAGGGGGCTACTCCTTCGTCCACACCTGGTCGGAGCGAAGGTTTCTTTTTGGACAAGGTCATAACCATATGCTCAGAAACCACTAAGTCGATGGTGCCGCTGCGCGATGATTTTAAGGACGGGGCCTCCATATTGAAAGCCCGAGAGGTCCTCCACCTCTATTCCATTCGGCCGGGCTACCTGGTGTTCAGGCAGAATGAGATGGCGCTTTTCATGAGGTATAACCCCCACCGGTTCGCCCAACAATCCAGCTATCACCAGGGGATACCGCTGGAAGCCTTTTTGGAAAAGCCTAAGGCCAGCCGGGAGGGGATAAGGAGTGCGCTGCACCATTTCATGCGGCTTAACACGGGCTCTTATTTCTTCATCAGCGAGCCGAGCTACGTCCCCAAAGTCCTCAACGCGTACGTGGCTTGGTATGCCCACGCAATGGGTCCGGTTATCCATATGGAGAAGCGCATTTTGGTTGACCGGAAGGGTGCGCCTCCCGGTGGAGATCGCAAGGCTCCTTTGAAACCAAGGACCCCGGTTATTCCTCCGCTGAGAGATGTCGGAGCCGTGCCACCGCGCGTGTTGTGCCCTCCGCGTGGACTGCCACTCTATGGTACTGCGGATGTACCACCAGCGCCCCGTGCTCCAGTGGAGACGGTAGATGTGGTTTCACCGGAGTCTGGCATGGGTGTGGATATCGGGACCCGCCGCCCTAAGGTGCCTGCCAAGCGCAAGTCAATCTCGGGTGCACCCTAGGCTGGTGGGCAGAAGAGGAAGAAGAAGTCGCTCCTCTCTCTCGATGCTATCCTCGGTTTAGAGGAGCCTCAGGCCCCTCTTGCCGAAGGTATAAGCGAATATGGCAGCAATAAGGGCTTCTCGGTAGACCCGGCAGACACTGATCTGGCGGCCGCCATTGCGGCTTCTGAGCGATCAGCCAGACTTGAAGCGTGGTTGGATAAACTCGCTCGAGCAGGTAATCATTAGCTGTATTCTTCATAATTTTATGGCATTTTTATCATTATCCTCGATTAATGCGTTTTCCTTTTTTCAACAGGTGTCACTACCGAAGAGGCCATCGCTGCTTCTTTGAAAACCTTCCAGGAGGAGGAAAATAAGCGTACTTTAACGGGCGTTGGTACGTTTCGTCTTATTGAGTTTTTTTATTCTCCTTTCTGATGACCAACCTAACCTTCTTCTTTTGTTTCTTTACAGGGGCTGCGCCAGCTGATGCGGGGACTCTCCATGGGCTTGAAACTGAAATCCCAGTCTCTTTGGAGCTACCGCGAAAGCCTCGACTCGACAAGTCGACGAGGGATGCCATGAAGGATTTGGAGGCATCCCTGTTTACTGACGAGGACGTCTCAATGAGGGAAGCCTTGGAGAGCTCCGTCTAGACGGTTCGAGAGGAGAGAAAGCGGCTAAGGCGCGAGGCGAAGGCACGCAGGGCTGCTTTGGCCATGGGAGCGGGCCCAAGCACCGTCCCTCATGCTGATACCCCCTCAGAAGAGCCTCCGGTCGGCTTGTCCACTGCTCGCAGACAGGTGGCGCGTGCAGTTCGGAATGCTAGCGATAAATCCTCTTCAGGTAATGTATCTTTCGAGATTTGTCTATAAGAATTGTAAACTTGTCGGTTCTTATATATCTTGTCTTGCAGGGCCAAGTCCGACCGAGGGGGAGGCGGAGACCGTCGAACCCAAGGGGCCAAAGGAAGGAGCACCGGCCGAACCCGAGCCGATGGTGGGCAACGTCGCTGGGGTTGCCGAACATAAGCTGGGGGCAGAGGGAGCTGTACCTGAGAAGGTCGTCGATGCCGAGCCTGAGATGGAGGCAAATGAGACGACCGCTATAATTGAGCCCGAGGCAGCGGCGGACGAGGCGCCTGAGACCGGCGACCCCATGGTGACGGAGGATGAGACAATAGCAACCGCCGAGCCTGTAGAAGTAGCGGGTGAGACGGGTACGACTCTTGGGGAAAAGCCAGCCGCTCTTTCTCAAGAGTCCGGCAATGCTCCAATCATTGCTCTCCCTGTCTACGGTCTTCCGCCGTCCCCTGGCCGGACGAGTACGACGACAGCCCCTGTCGAATCTGGTGATGAGGCCACGGGAGGTAGACTCATGTCGATGGAGGAGGGAGACGCCTCCGTCTCAGCTGGAGGCTCATCAGGTACATTTCGGATTACCGTCCCTTTTTTTTATCTTGCAATCTTTCCTGACAGGTTTACCCTTGTTTTTTTTTTAAAAACGCAGGTGCGGCCAGCGCCGATGCTCCATTGCTCGAAGGAGCGCCGTCAACTACTGCCTTGGCGGTGGTCACTTCTCAGCCCTCTCTTGTACCATTGAAGATGTTGGAAGGTATGGACTTGCAACCTATTAGTTTCGTCTTTCAGCCGCATAATTTATGTACTAAAGTCGTACTGTTGTGTCTTTTCAGGAGTGCTTTTTGATCATCTTTATGAAGTGTTGCTCCCACACTTCTCCTTCCCATCTGAATTCGATTCTCCCTCTGGTGGCGCTGGTGAGTATGGTTTCCAATTGATATCTTTCTTTTTCAGTGATGGAATTATTTCTAACTTTTTCTCGTCCCGACTGCAGTGCTACAAATTGAAGGAGGGGATGAGAGATCGGCCGCGCCACCGGCCCTTCCGGCCTTGCCACCTGCCGCAGCTGGTACAGCAAACTATCGCATTGATAACTCCCCTTTTTTTTTTATTTCTTGAACTGTTATCTGATCATATCTTGTTTTTTCAGCTGTCGTTCCGATCTCGGCGCCCTTCGAGCCTCGCATCACAATGCCGGCAGGTCCTTTCCTGAGATGTCCGTCCTCGAAAGGCGCCGCGAACAGTCTGCGTATGTTGAGCGACTACATCGAGGAACTCGACGTCGAGACTCCTACATCTGCTGCAGACTTCGCTACGGCGGTTAACCCGATGCTGGTGATACTCGTAAACTTCCATGACGAGGGCATCATCGCGTCTTGGGTTAACCACTATAGAGAGATCGGGGCTCGTCTACATCAACTGGAGTTTATGCGCCCTACTCCCGAGACCTTAGCCGCGAGCAATGAAAAAGCAGCGTGGATCGAGCAAAGCGCTTCTTACGTCCACCATTTAGAACAAGAAGCAGCTTTAAGGCTGAGAGAATGCCAAGAGACCTCGAGCGAGATGGCTCGTCTGCGTGCTGAGGTTGAGGCGAATGCTGCCCAAGTGAAGGCTATCTTTGAGGGCCTCCTGGAACGCATCTCTCATGGGCTAAACTTGAAGCGAAAGCTTGATGTCGCCGAACGTGACACCCCAGGCCGTGAAGCCGCTCATCAGGCCGTTAGGGAGCAGCTTGCATCTGTCTTGCAGCAGCGAGCTCAAGTGGAGGCAGATCTGGCGGTGGTGGCCGATCAGGAGAAAGTGTGGAAGGAGGTGCGCGAACAATTGCTAGAGTTATGCAAGACGCTTCCTTCCCAGTAATTCCCCTTGTATCTACATACTTGTAAAAAAATTTCTTTTTCGAATAAGATGTATCCATTCTTTATTCTTTTGTACGCTTCACCTTGTACCTAATTAAATTAATAAATAAAGATACACATTTTTCTTTGCAATGTCTTGTACTATTTCTTTGCTTTCTCCTATCAGCAGGCTGTCTTGATAAACATAATTGACGGATAATAGAGTAAGCATCTAGATTTCTCCAAGTGATATCGATGGCTTAGGCCGCAGGTTCAGATCTGCTGCCTAAGACTCTTCAACTCTATGAGTCGTGAGGGTCTTATAGAGATTTTTCTCCCTACGGATCGAGAGGATCTCGTAGGTGGATTTTCTCCTTAGGAATCGTGAGGATTCTAAGTGTGTTTTCTTTTATAAGTCGTAAGGATCTTATAAGAGAATTTTCTCCCTTACAAGTCGAGAGGACTCGTAAGTGGTTGGTGAGTTGACTTGTTTCCGAGTCGAAGTATTGTTCCGACGGGAAGGTCGTTGGCTGACTTGTTTCCGGGTCGGAGGTCGTTGGCTGACTTGTTTCCGAGACGGAGGTCGTTGGTTGACTTGTTTCCGTGACGGAGGTCTTGGCTGACTTGTTTCCGGGATGGAGGTCATTGGTTGACTTGTTTCCGCGACGGAGGTCATTGGTTGACTTGTTTCCGAGACGGGGGTCGTTGGTTGACTTGTTTCCGCGACGGAGGTCATTGGTTGACTTGTTTCCGAGACATGGGTCGTTGGTTGACTTGTTCCCGCGACGGAGGTCATTGGCTGACTTGTTTCCGGGACGGAGGTCGTTGGCTGACTTGTTTCCGGGACGGAGGTCGTTGGTTGACTTGTTTCCGGGACGGAGGTCATTGGTTGACTTGTTTCCGTGACGGAGGTCTTGGCTGACTTGTTTCCGAGACGGGGGTCCTTGGTTGACTTGTTTCCGCGACGGAGGTCGTTGGTTGACTTGTTTCCGAGACGGAGGTCGTTGGTTGACTTGTTTCCACGACGGAGGTCGTTTGCTGACTTGTTTTCGTGACGGAGGTCGTTGGCTGACTTGTTTCCGCGACGGAGGTCGTTGGCTGACTTGTTTCCAAGACGGAGGTCGTTGACTGACTTGTTTCCGAGACGGAGGTCGTTGGTTGACTTGTTTCCGGGACGGAGGTCGTTGGTTGACTTGTTTCCGCGACGGAGGTCGTTGGCTGACTTGTTTCCGATACGGAGGTCGTTGGTTGACTTGTTTCCGCGACGGAGGTCATTTGCTGACTTGTTTCCGAGACGGAGGTCGTTGGTTGACTTGTTTCCGCGACGGAGGTCATTTGCTGACTTGTTTCCGAGACGGAGGTTGTTGGTTGACTTGTTTCCGCGACGGAGGTCATTTGCTGACTCTAGGTTGTCTGTGAACCGTAGAGTCTTGGAACTGGGGACTTTGCCGTGGCTCCGATTGGTGGTGTCATGTCCGTATCCTGCTGGAATGAGGAGGAACGCCACTGTTGGTCTCCAGGCTGTAGATATGGTCGTCGAGATCTGACTTCCTTTTGACGCCGCCCGTTGGGGAAATGTAATCCCTTTTTTGTTTGTGCCCTTGGATTATGTACATGGATCGATGTGATC
This sequence comes from Agapanthus africanus, assembly GCA_030015575.1. Lineage (NCBI taxonomy): Eukaryota > Viridiplantae > Streptophyta > Magnoliopsida > Asparagales > Amaryllidaceae > Agapanthus > Agapanthus africanus. The sequence goes on from JASDDO010000024.1 coordinate 103,670,238, forward strand.
TCAACTGTAGGGCAAAAGTTTCATTTATTTGTATTGTTTTATTTCCGCGATGCTCTATCATTTCAGCTTTTATATCGCGAAGGTCGCGATTGCCCAATCATTTCGGCTATTTTTCGCGGTGCACAATCATTTCGGCTATTTATTTTATTTTTACTCGCTGCTTTTTATTGCGAGTTGCCCAATCATTTCGGCTATTTATTTTATTTTTACTCGCTGCTTTTTATTGCGAGTTGCCCAATCATTTCGGCCATTTATTTTATTTTTACTCGCTGCTTTCTATTGCGAGTTGCCCAATCATTTTGGCTATTTATTTTATTTTTACTCGCTGCATTTTATTGCGAGTTGCCCAATCATTTTGGCTATTTATTTTATTTTTACTCGCTGCATTTTATTGCGAGTTGCCCAATCATTTCGGCTGTATTGTATGCATACGTTTTTACTTGCTGTTTTTTATTGCAAGTTGCCCCATCATTTCGGCTATTTCGTATGCATGTGCGGCCTACCGGCTTTTCACCGTAAACCTGGAATCAGACACCGATTTCGGCATCAGCACCGCTACAACTGGGATATTGCTAGGAGCGAATCATCATTTTCCTCCATCGATGTCGGACAAAGGTGGCTTAGCGAACAGGGTTAAGGTCCTGTCGACTAAGTCTTTTAACTTCATGAGCCGTAAGGGTCTCACAAAGGTATTTCTCCCTACAAGTCGTAAGGATCTTGTAGGTGTATTTTCTCCTCAGGAATCGTGAGGATTCCTAAATGTATGTTCCTCTGTAAGTCGTAAGGATCCTACAAGAGGGTTTTCTCTTTGTAAGTCGGGAGGACTTACAAGGGTTGTTCATCATGAGCATTTATCCCCAATCACGGATGAAACTTGGTTAGGGAAATGTTTATTCACGCCCGTGGATTGTATACAAGGGTCATTATTGAGCCACTTGTATGGCAATATCGAAGGTTGTGGAGGGTTTTCTTAAGCACAGGTTTAGGTCTCTGTAACTTAAGACTTTCAAAGCTTATGAGCCGTGAGGGTCCCATAAGAGAGTTCTCCTTACGAGTCGTGAGGATCTCGCAAGTGTATTTTCTCCTTAGGAATCGTGAGGATCCCTAAGTGTGTTGCTCCCTTGTGAGTCGTAAGGATCTCACGCGGGTGGTTTCTCCTTACAAGGTCGAGAGGACCCTGTAAGTATTCTTTAACGAGGTTGCGCCCTTTCGGGTTTTCACAAACACTCGCTGGTAGTCCTGCTGTTTTTACCCACGGAGCCCTTTCGGGTTTTCATCCGTGCCCCTTTTGCTTATGGACATACCTTTTTTTTATTTTTATATATATTTTTTTACGAGGTCGCGCCCTTTCGGGTTTTCACGAACACTCGCCGGTAGCCCTGCTGTTTTTACTCACGGAGCCCTTTCGGGTTTTCATCCGTGCCCTTTTCGCTTATGGACATACCGTTTTTACATATTTTTTTACATATTTTTTTTTATTCATCTCGTCAGCCTGAAGATGCTGCGATAGTAGTTTTAAGGACGTTTCGGTCCGCCATTAGTTTAAGGACGTTTCGGTCCGTCCAGAAGAAGGCTGGCTACTGCTTATAAAGTTTGAGCTTAGGAAGATAGCGAGCGGACATAGTCGTCGTCATTTATCATTGACCTAGGCAGTAACTCGCTAAGCGTAGTATTTCTTTAGGAATCGACCATTTATTGGCCTGTAAGGCCTTTCACCGTGCATATCCATGAGTAGATAGGCTCCACCCTGGTAGACCTTGTCTATGATGTACGGGCCTTCATAGTTCGGCTCGAATTTTCCCCGTTTGGCGCGATTGGGGATCATAGGCCTTTTGACCACTAGCACGAGTTCGCCTTGGCGGAATGTCCTCGGCCGAGTCAATCTTTCATAAGAGCGCGTCATCTTTTCTTTATAAGCCTCCAGATTTTGTTGCGCTATGAGCCGGGTCTCATCAAGGGCATCAAGCTCCTCAAGCCGAAGGTGAGCATTTTCTTCGTTCGTCAGCTCGTAGTGGACTGCCACTCGTAGAGAGGGTAACTCTATCTCGAGGGGGAGTACCTCATGAGTGGACGTATTGTCTATCATCAGTTCGGTGACTGGCACTGGGAAATCGTCTTTCGGGCAAGCTTTATTGAGATCCCGGAAGTCCACACATATGCTCACTGTCCCATTTTTCTTCATTACCGGGACGATGTTGGCGATCCACTCGGGATACTGGACCTCTTGGATGAATCCGGAGTCGATTAGCTTCTTGACCTCGGCGTTGATGCTCATCTCAAGCTCGAGCCGCATTCTTCTTGGTGCTTGTTTGACCGGCTTGACGTCCGGGGATATCGCCAATTTATGCACAGCAATTTTTGGATCCAGTCCCGGCATTTCGGAATAGTTCCATGCGAACCAATCCTTATGCTACATAAGTAGGTCTTTTAATGAAGCCACCCTCTCTTCAGACAGTAGCTCGCTAATGAATATCAGTCGCGGGTCGTTCGTTGTTCTCAACTCAATTTTCTTGAGGTTATCTGCAGTGGTATGGATTCCATCTTCCAGCTTTTTTGGCGCTGGTGGAAATTCTGAGAATACCTCATCGTTGTTGTTTTCAAAGCACCAGGGAAGGCCATCCATGTTCTCGGGCTCTTCCTTTGCTATTGTTATCATGTGACAAGTACGAATTCGCTTCCAATCCCAATGAGGAACCGGTTCTTCTTTTGTGGGCTTGGGTTCGTGCTTCTGCGGCGGCGCTACCCTCCACTTGTTAGACAGAGCGAACTTGCCAAGCTGATACTTATCTTCAACCCAATTCTTGAAGGTGAAGCAGTCCTCGAGAGGGTGCCCTATCACTCGGTGATAAGGGCAATAGCCCGGGTGAGGGACTTCACTTGCTTGTTCGGGGTGTTTAGACTCCGGCAGCGTAAGCATATGATGTTTTAGAGTGAGGTCTAGTATTTTCTTCGTCTTGTCCCGAGAAAAAGAGTACGCCCGACCCATTTTTCTTATGAGGGATAGATCGGAACCATTCGATTCCCGCTTGCGTGATCTCTTAGTCCGCTTCGTTGCTGTTGAGCGCCTTTTTCGCGTTTCGACTTGTTTCTGCCTCTGCGTCGAGCCTTCTTTATAACAGGTTGACAAGGAGCGGCATCTTCATCCTTCACAGCTCGTTGGAGGAGGCGTTGCATTTTGGCTTTCTCGTAGATGTCCATTTCGCGGTTATGGTCGTCTCGGACTTTTTGACCAGCTTCCCTTATAAGTTTGTCCATTTGTTCTTCGAATGACGGACTGGGCTCTTTTGCATCTGGAACTTTCACTGGTTCAGGATTAGCGTCCTCCTATTGAGCATCCGCTTCTTCATCGAAGTCATACATGACGTAGCAACCATGTAGTAGCTCTCGTTTCTTTGACCGGATATATCCAAGCCCGATTGTTTCCATTCTCCCATTAGGCAGTTTGCGTTGAGTCCCGGGAACGTTCCAGACTTTGTCATAGAACTTGGCTTTTCGAACGGTCTGCTTGAAGGATATCCCCTGGCGCTTCAGCAGCCTCTTCAGGCCTTCTGTATAATATCTGGGGAGACGGATGGGCTGAAGCCTGTCAGGCGTAGAATCTGCGCCATGCCAGATTTCTTTATCCACTCTGGTTTCTTCAGAGCGGTAGAATAGAATTTCTTTTTCGCCTTCTCGCCTGGGAGGGATATAGAACGTCCGCAGCTCTTCTACACTGTAGATATCGAGTGCATCCAGTTCTTTACGGTGTTTAAGCGGCACCATGGCGACTTGCAGACTTTGCTATTCGTTAGCGGACGTTTGTATTGAAGGTCGAGCAGAGAATACAGCATGGACCTCATCTTCCGAGTCACTACCAAAGATCAACATTGGAGCGGATGGTCCTGGCTTGTTGTGTCGAGACGGACCCGAATGAACTATCTCCTCTTCCTCGGTATCACTGCCGAAGACAGGGATGGTGGCATTAGCTTTATTCTCCGGCTTGTGACACCTCTCCGTGTCTTCGAAATCCGGTAAGAAGTATTTGGCATCTTCATATTTGCGGACCTCATTCACAGAGAACGGGTTCATTTCTCCCGCCACGGTATACTCGAGACCATCCTTAGAATACTTCATACACTGATGTTGTGTAGAAGGGATGATGTTGTACTCGTGTAACCACGGTCGGCCGAGAAGAGCGTTGTAGCATGTCTTGGCGTCTATGACGTGGAACTTAATGTCCGTGATGAGTAGCCCAAAGCGTAGCGTCAGTATCACAGACCCAAGAGTTCTTGATGATTGGGAGTCGAACCCGGAGATGGTAATCTTATCCCGAGCAAGGTGCTGGACGCTCATGCAGATTTCTTTTAACACTCGCACATTGAGGAGGTTAACGGAGGATCCATTGTCGATCAGGATTTTGCCTATCTTTATATCGTGACAGTATCCTGAGACATAAAGGGGGCAATTGTGTTCGCACGTCCCAAGGAGAAGGTCTTCATCACCAAAAGCGACATCGGCCGAGTGCACTTCCTCCAATTCATCCTTCATCTTTTCCTCGGCCAGGAAAGCTTGGAATTGCTCCGGATCTTGTAGTGCCTTGATTAATGAATCTCTCGCCTCCTTTGATAGCAAAAGGGTGTCAAGAATGCTGAGCTGCGAGGGTAGTTTCCTCAGATGCGCTAAGACGTTGTAATCCACCTTATTTCTCTTCGGCGGGCCCTTGGCACTTAGCTCCTCCGCAACTTGGTCATCTAAGACGATATCTTCAGAGACCTTTTCTTTCCCTTTATCTTTTTTATTTAAGGTTCCGAGATTCTTTTCGGGCAGCGTCCGATTACGCAGCCTAATATTTTCACAGACCTTCTGCTCTTCTTCTTTTCCCGAGGTGGACTCTTTAAAGAGGGGGCTAAGAGCCAGCTCCTCATCGGAATCGCTCCCGAATGTAAACACTTGTGATCTCCCGGCATTAACCATGCGACAATTGCCGGTAGTTCTGTTAAGTCCCTCGGTCGTATTTTTCTGCTCCCGATGAGTTTTACGCTTCTCCCGCTTAAAATGTTGTCGATGAGCAACATACCCTTGCCACCATCTATCGAAAGCTTTGCACTCTTCAGTGGGGTGCGAAATCTTCTGATGATACAAGCAATAGGAGGGGTGCATTTCCACTTCGCCAGTAATGTTTCCTTCGGTGGATGGTAGCTTCATGCCTATTGATATGGCCTTAGCAAATCTTTTCCTCATCTTGAATTTGCTTTTGTCCGTAGTGGATGTATTTTGCTCCAGCGGGAGTGTCTCAGATTTTTCGTCAAGTCGCTGGCGCTTGGCCCTTTCAAATATAGTCGTCTCGCGTTCTCGATCAGCTTTACTTTTCAACCGAGCTTCGTTAAGGAATGCGTCAATTACTTCATCTGATGGCCCCAGAATTTTTGGTTCAGGATCTGCCCCCTGCTTTTCAGTGCAAGGAGTCTCCTCGTTGTTTGTCAACGAATGGGAGATCATATGGCAGCTCGCCACATATTCCTCAGACTCATTCGACGAACTTTTTCCCTCATCTTCCTCTGAAAGACGTGGTTGAGAAACTCTTGGAGTGTAATGGGAGTCCGTGCTTTCTGATTGTATTCTTCCAGCGCGTCAATTTGTTTTTGTAAGTCTGTGCGCTTGTCGCCAGGCTTCACAGGTTTCTTGGTTTTCTTCTTCTTCTTCTTCGAAGATTTTGACGGTTGGTCACGAGTGCTTGGGCCACCACCATCGGTCTTTGGAGTTGGACGCGGCTTCAACATCCCTTCAATGACTTGCGGTTCCAACGGGTTCTTCCACTTGATCGCTGGGCATGTCTGAAGATCGTTCAGCATCCTCTTGGTCTTAGCTGACAGCACAACCTCCCATGGGGCTTCTTCGACAAGAGAGCACGTTGCCCCCGGCATATTTGTCCTCTTAGAGGTGTGAGGTTGCGGCGGATTCACCTTCCATCTATAGGATAATGCGAATTTGCCCTGTTGGTACTGGTCTTCAAGCCAATTTTTGAAGACATAGCAATCTTCGATCGGATGACCCAGTACCCGGTGATAGGGACAGTAGTTGGGTTCATTGACATCATTTGGTTGCGACAGACGTTTTGGCTCCGGTAGATTTATGAGTCGGTTGCGCAACGCCAACTCGAATAACCTTCTCGTTTTATCTCGGGGAAACGAGTAAAGACGTCCTAGTCTCTCCTCAATGGATACCTGTGGACGCATATTATTTTGACGAACAACCGGTTTCGAGTTGCTCGGCTGTTGTTGAGCATTAGCGACAATGATCGCTTTTCCCTTCCCCTTGTCATTTCGGGAGTCCGGCTTTGGAAGAGGGGGTCTATGGCCCATTTGATCCATTTGCGCTAGTTTGTCAATCAAGGCCTGAAAGGTAGTCGGCTTGAAGAACATCATAAATTGCGAGATGGTTGCTTGCGGATCAAGGGTTCCCACAAACATACCCACTGCAGGAGCTTCTTCAATACGTTGCTCGCACTTTGACCATAAGTTTCGCCACCGTATAGCATATTTGACCCATGTCTCGCTTGGCTTTACCCTGGCGTTAATCAGTGCCGTCATCGGGGTGCGTTCACTGGCGCTTGCAAAACGCTGGGTAAACAACAGCTCCATCTCTGCGAAAGTCTTGATAGAGTCGTTCGAGAGCTCAGAGTACCACTCGAACGCTGTATCTGACAAGCTGCCGACGAATTGGCGAAGTATTAGTTTGTCATCACCGCCGGTGTTGCCGCAGAGTGCCCTGAACTGGGCAACATGCTGGTGGGGATTGCCCGTCCCCTTATAGACATGGAACTTGGGAATTGTGTAGCTCGGCGGGTACTTGATCTGGTCGTACCAACTCGGATATGGTCGTCCTGTTTTTATGACCTGGCCGGCTGCTTCAGTCGCATGATGAACCCGTATTTGTTGGGCTATGTACTCGTCCAAATCAGCTTTGGAGATTGTTTCCTCCTTAGCCGTTGACAGAGCTGGCGGAGGATTCGACGTTTCTCCCCTATCGTCTTCAAGGACGATCGGGGTATCTTCGGCCGGAGGGGGATCTTGTTGGATCATCATCCCCACCATGTCTTGGAACAGGAGGCCCATACGCTTTATGTTGGCTGCTTGTTCAGCAACCTCTTTATCCTTCTTCTCCAATATTCGACGAAGGAATTCGGCGTCAGTTTCTTGCTCCTGACGTTCATCTGAAGACGTTTCAGGGCTTTCTTTTGGCCCAGTAAGTGCGGCCATCACGTTCATCATCTCTTGGAGCTTCTGCTGCTGCTCCTGTGCTTTGGTCACCGATCGCGTGAGCAGTCTATGACCTGTTGATATGCGGCTGTCCTCTTTACCAGACGCCATATAGACGGTATGAACCACCATGCCCCCAGACTTAGGGCGTTTGGGTTCACCACCTTTGATATTCACCACAGGTGTCGGGACTTTCTCTGGCCTCCTTCTCTTATGGGCCGTTGAAGTTGAGGGGACCGTTGCTTTGGGCACCCAAGTGGTTGTCACCTTTCGTTGCTTGATCGGGGGATTTTCTTCTTGCCGACCCTTCGACTTCTTCTGTTGGCGAGAGAAATTAGGATCAATCACAGATTCTCGAACTCGTCGCCATGTCTTATAGATACTGGAGGACAGCGATTGAGGAGACTGCTCCGGCTTTTCTGTTTCCACGGCAGTCTCTACCGGTGGAGGAGCTCTTTTGAGCACCGCAGTTGGCGAGTTTCTGCGTACCCTATTCAGCAGCTCAAAGCTGTTCCCAGTTGGAACAGCAGCATTAACTTCCACCGTTGGAGCTGGTGGAGTTATCCCAGAGGGGAGTTGCCCCCGGTCTTCCTTTTCCGGCGCCAGTGGCGTCGGCGGGCGCGACGAGTTGTCGGTATTGGTTCAGAGACAGAAACAACTTCTTCTTGCCCCATGTTCAGGTGTGGGGCTGTTGCCGGCGTCAGCCTATTGAAGACTGATGTCTTTTGAGCAGCAGGAGCAGGAGTGGGAGTTGGGACGGTCAGTCTTGTAAAGACCGATCTCTTAGCAGGAGAAGCCGCCTTGACGACTTCAGGAACATGTTTGGCTACTCTTTTTGGAATAACCTTTTCTGGGACCGCAAGCTTCTTTGTGGGACCGCAGGAGTTTTGGCCCAGTCTGGAGAAGACCGAGGCACTGATGTTGGGCGACCCATTGAGAGGGGCCGCAGTAACTGTAAGTCGATCGAAGACCGAATTCTTAGGAGCTTCTGGTACGGGCACAGGGGTGCTGAAGCTTGTTGGCGGAAGCATGGTTCTGAAAAGCAGCCCTGTGGTGGCTTGAGTAATCTGCTCCACGGGCATCGTCAACAAAGAGGCTGCTTGGGGCCCGTAGGTTATGCCCCCAGTTGAGGCAGGACGCAAGTTGCAGCTGCAGTTAGAGCACTTTGAACAGGTGGATGCCATTGCTGTTTTGCTTTCTGCGCCAAGCAAGAGACCAAATCTTAGTAACTTGAAACCTAAGGGCAACCATTAACAAACCGCGATTCGTTCGCGAATACGACACACGAAGTGTGGAGTTGAAAGAGGAAAAGTCCCACCGGGCGTGCCAGAATCTGTTCCCCTCTGAACGGCGACCGAGACGTAAGGACGTCTTGCCTGAGATTCGGGGCAGATGCTATTTGGTTTTACCCGTCCACCTCTCCGAAGATGCCAAGTTGATTTATGGCACCGTGTATCGGAGGTTTAGACGGATGCGGCCGATGTAGCAGACTTCGTTAGATTCCCCCTCGTTTGAGGGGTTTTTGATTGTGGGGACGCTCTTCCCTGCAGGCGCAAGCCCCTGCAGTTAATTACGCTACCGCATCGCGGTAGCCACTTTCTCCTTCTCCAGAATTTCACTTCGTGTCGTGTGTGTTTGTTTTGTTTGTGGATGCCCGTGGATTGTATACGGAGACTAAGTTATGCCGTCGCCCGTAGGACGTAGTCCAAATCCGTATTTACTTAGATTTGGATTTGGTGTTTTAGTTTAAGGATACGTTATCCATGTTGAGGTTAAGATCAACTTAAACGCCCGTTAAGGATACGTTAGTCCTATTTGAGACTAAGATCAACTTAACGGAAAGAACATTTAGGGGCTCTATTGTTCCAGTTTAGGGACGTAGTGGTCCATAGATAGTTTAAGGACATTGCTGTCCATATTCCAGTTTAGGGACATGGTGGTCCATATTTAGTTTAAGGACGCTTAAGTCCGTGGATCTAAGGACCCCACAGTCCGTGTTTTAGTTTAAAGACGCTTAAGTCCATGAGTTTAAGGACCCCACAGTCCGTGTTGATGTGTGATTGTCGGAACCCGTCACCTCTCTGACGTCGTTGAAGGATTACAACGATAGGAGTCAAAGGAGTTCGGAGATGTACCCTCGAACCGGATGTAGATTGATTTAAGAGAGCAGCTGTGCTCAGTCAATTTAATTTGAGGACTTACGGCCATGATTGGGCTAAGTCCAGTTGAAAAATGTTCAACGCTTTTATTTGTTTTTGGCCTATTAGGCCTGTGCTGGGGCTTGGCCCCTTTTTAATAATGCATAGCATCAATCTTGGTCTCTGTTGGACCTTTATTTGGGCTCTGCCCCTTTTAAAATAATGCATTGCATTATTTATTATTTTATTTGGGCTCTGCCCATTTATAAATGATGCAGAGCATCAATTTTGTTTGGGCTCTGCCCTTTTTATTGCATTGCAATTTAATTTGGCCTATTAGGCCTTTCTGATTTGGGCCTGGCCCTTTAATAAAAGAAATACATTGCATTTGTCAGGCGTTTTGCGCCAATCACTGAGCGCAAATGCTTGTGGTGACGACACGTGTCACGCAAGTGCAGTGCACTGCACCAGCGCGCTGCTGACACGTGGCGCACTCTGGTGAGTTGCGCCAATTTCAGAGAGCAAGGCTCTATTTCAAAAGCGCTGCTGACACGTGGTTCAGATGCTGACACGTGGCGCTCTCTGGTGGCTTGCGCCAACCCAAGAGCGCAACAGTGCAGTTTTGCAAGTGCAAGGCACTATTAACTTGAGAATCTTTTAGATTCCAGAACCAATGGTTCATAAAAAAGTGCAAAGCACTGTTTGATTTCTTGATCTAATTTAGATCAAAGAAAACAAGTTTTTCTTGTTTCAGAGAACCAGTAATTCATAAAAAAGTGCAAAGCACTTATTATTATTTGAAGATCATTGATCTTGTTCTTAGATCAGTGATCTATTAGAAGAAATTCTTCTATTTTTGTGAAGGTTTTTACCTTTTTCTTCAAAGTTCTTTCTGTTTTGAAGTTCTCAATCTCTCACAATATTGATGCCTTTGATTTGGGGTCTAGGGGCCTTTATATAGTGCCCATAAATTTGTTAAACTTCTTAAAGAGATCCTTCTCGGAGTGATTTGGGGAATTTTCCCCACCGTTGGATCTTTGATCCAAGGGCTTCTGTTTTACAGAAGGCAATCTTCTTGTTTTAACAAGAATAGAAAAATCTTGCTAGAATTTAATTCTGTTTGGCGCAAACGCCCCAGTGCATGAAACGTATCAAGTAGCGCAGAGCGCAGCGCAACTGCGCTGACACGTGTCGCGCAGCGCATCTGCGCTGATACCTGTCAAGCAGCGCACGGCGCAGCGCAACTGCGCTTGCGCATCTGCGCAGACACGTGTCGCGCAGCGCACGGCGCAACGCATCTGCGCTGACACGTGTCGCGCAGCGCAGCGCAGCGCTTGCGCAACTGAAGCGTTGCTTCCTTTAATTTTGTTTTAAATAGAGCTTTGCTCTGATTGGGCGCGCTGCCTTGGGCGCTGCGCTGGCGTATCAGCTTTCGACACGTTGCGCGCAGCGCAAAGAATTTGAAGCGTTGCTTCGAATTTTGAATTTTGAAATTCAAACAAAGCTTTGCTCTGATTGGGGGAAACATCCGTGTCATCCGGCGGCATGACTAATCCCCTGTTCGTCCCGTACTCACCCAGGCCCTCACTATAGGGAGCGTGGGGTTCCTGACCGAACGCAACGTCAGCTGCGAAGAGCGACTTCTTTTTCTTCTTCTGCCCACCAGCCCTAGGTGCACCCGAGATCGACTTGTGCTTTGCAGGCACCTTGGGGCGGCGGGTCCCGATGTCCGCACCCACACCAAACTCTGGCGAGGCTACAACTACTGTCTCCACTGGAGCACAGGGCGCTGGTGGTGCATCCGCAATATCAGGAAGCGGCAATCCGTGTGGAGGACTCTGCGAACGCGGTGGTCTGGCTCTAGCATCTTTCAGCGGAGGAACTACCGGGGTCCTTGGCACTAGAGGAGCTTTGCGGTCGCTACCTGGAGGCACACCCTTACGGTCGACCAGCAATCGCTTTTCTTCCTTTATAACGGCTCCCGATGAATGATTGTACCATTCTGTATATACCTTGAGGAGTCATGGGGCGCAAGCCGGCTCGCTGATAAAAAAATGAGAACCCGTATTCAGACGCATGAAGTGATGCAGCGCGTTCTCCATCCCTTCTTCAGTAGCAGCAGGTTCCAATAGGAAAGCCTCCGATGGTACCCCCTTGATTGTAGCTCAGTTGTTGGGCGAAACGATGCGGGTTGTATCTCATGAAAATCGCCGCACCGTTCTGCCTGAACACCAGGAAGCCCCGTCTGATAGAATATAGATGGAGGGTCTCCCGGGCCGTCAAAACTGAGGTCCCATCTTTGAAAGTGTCTTGCAATGGCCGCACTGCAGTGGTAGATGCCTTTCCAATAGTCAGCACTTTGTCAATGAAAGACACCCCGTCTCCAACGGTGTGGGGGCGAAGGAGCAAACCCCTGGCATTCCGTGGCGATGGAGTCACAATTGATGCACCAATCAGCTGTATGATTTGAGGGAAGCTGCACCTGTCATAGAATGAGGGCCTTTTGTGCATGCCGAAGACGCCTGATGTGTGTAGCTCGAGCCATGATACGAAGTAGTGCATCGGGAAGATCACGTGCAGTACCCCAGGCTCATTAGCATCCGCCGCTTGACTGAGGCCGTGATACAAGTGTGCCAAGCCGGCGATCCCAACAGCCACTTTTACCCCAATGGTCATCCGGTGAGCTGGGTAAAAGACAGAGGGCCACATATGGAGAGAATGCATCGGGAGCGTAAACCAACTCAGCCATAGCCCAAGAAATCCTAAGAATAAGGCCTCCTCGTCTATCCCGGGGGCTGTAACTTCCACAAAAGACACAGTCGGGGAGTTAGGAAGGAAAAAACCATTTTGGTCTATTTCCTTCGCCGGCAGGTTATCCAAACCTAGACCAAAAGGGTCATCAAGTGTGGCAAACTTGGCATCTTCTGCCGAGAGGACGTTTGGGTGAAGGAACCGAGCGATGAAATCCTCGAAGCTAACTCTGCGACTCCCACGTTCGATGGAAAGGGCCTCATAGATGTTCAACACTTTGATCAAACTTGGGAATTGATGTTGAACAGCATTATCCGGAGTGAAGCCCCTTACTGCCGGCTTAGCACCGAAGACATACTCGTCTGTAGGAAGCAACTCCTCATAGTGCTCCCCTATAACCGGTAGGCCGGAGACCTCTGTGAATTCCTCCAAAGAAATCGACACTTCCCGGTCTATTGCGAGGAAAGTGTGAATAGGAATGTTCCACTGCTCCAAAAAGGCCTTGAACCACCAGGTGGGAAGCGTGGGATATTGGAAGAGGGAGACGTAAACCGCAGTGTACAACCCTAACCTTATCAACTGCGACTTCTTCGCCGACAAAATATAGCGAGCCCATGGCAGATAGCCGATCGGGTGGCGGGGGATCAGACCTATGTTATATGATTGCCCCCAAGGTCGCGCCTCGCCTTGACAAATACGGCGTCCCAGGATATCCAAAACCATAGGACGCTGAACCAGAATTGCATCTATAGCGGGATGAAGAAAGCCCTTTGAAGTCCAATCGACCATCTCCACGGCATACTGCACCGGGGGTGGGCTGCCATAGTGGATCGCCGTAATAGGCTCTGACGGCACTGCGCACGAAAAACTCCGTCGACCCATGATAATCTGGTTGTATCACGACCCCTAAAGGTGGAGATTCTTAAATTCCGGGTCGTGCTTCCTGATCATAGCTAGGACTTCCCGGTCCACGGGCGCTTCGGGAAACCCTTCCTCCGAACGAGCAAATGGGAATGAAGTATCGAAAGACATGGTCACTGCAAGGGAACAAAATTAGACGTTAGTGTTGTAATTCTAACGCTTGGCGTTTAATTTTTTTTTAATTAATTAATTAATTAAATTAAAAATTAATTAAAATTAAATTAAAATTAAATTACACCACACTGCAGTGCAGTGGGTAGGAGACCAAAGGGGGACCCACAAAATCTGGATGACAATGCATCAGTTAATAAGACAACCCCATCATTGGATGAGATTGTCAGTTAATCTCCAAGAGAATATTCTCATTAATAATTAAAAAAATCTCTAGAGACAAAGAGAAAATCTTCTCTTTCAGAGCAAAGCTCTGTCACAGAGTGACACTTGTCAAACTTTGGTCTCAGGGGAATAAGAATATTTAAAAGAGCCTAGCTCTGTAATAATGATGGAAAAATCCATCAAAGAAAAAAAATTAATTAATTCCTAAAAAATTAAAGTTCTGGGATCTTAAAGATCCATATAAAAAAAACTCTTAAGAGTTCATCATCAGAAGATCAAAAGATCTATATTCTGTCAATGAGCAAAGCTCTGTTCATGGGTTAAGAAACCCTGAAACAAATTCTTGAGAGCAAAACTCTGTTTATGAAACCCCAAAGGGGATTTATTTAGATCAAAAGATCTGTAAGAGCAAGGCTCTATTAATTAAAATTGACTTAATTAAGTTTAAATTTTTACCTAAAAATTTCTAGAGTTCTAACTCTGAAGTTCTTGAAAACGAGAGCAAAGCTCTGAAAATCAAAATCTTGGAAAATGGTAAAAATTTTCTAAGGGCCAGGGGTCCTATTTATAGGCGCTTGCGCCCCTTCAAATCCTTAATTGATCCAACGGATAGGATCTTGCCACCGCTACACTCACGTGTGCACCACGTGAGCGCAACGGTGGGGGGGCATTTGTTTCCCCCAATCAGAGCAAAGCTCTGTTTGAATTTCAAAAATTCAAAAAAATGAAGCAACGCTTCAAATTCCTTGCGCTGCGCGCAACGCGCCACGTGTTAAAAGCTGATACGTTAGCGCAGCGTCCAAGGGAGCGCGTCCAATCAGAGCAAGACTCTATTTAAAACAAAAATTAAAGGAAGCAACGCTTCAGTTGCGCAAGCGCTGCGCTGCGCGACACGTGTCAGCGCAGTTGCGCAAGAGCTGCGCTGCGCGACACGTGTCATCGCAAACGCAGTTGCGCTGCGCTGTGCGCTGCGTGACACGTGTCAGCGCAGTTGCGCAAGCGCAGTTGCGCTGCGTGACACGTGTCACGCGCTGGGGCATTTATGCCAAACAGAATTAAAATTCTAGTAAGATCCTTCTATTCTTGTTAAAACAAGAAGATTGCCTTTTGTAAAACAGAAGCCCTTGGATCAAAGATCCAACGGTGGGGAAATTCCCCAAATCACTCAGAGAATGATCTCTTTAACAAACTTAACAAATCTATGGGCACTATATAAAGACCCCTAGACCCCAACTCAAAAGATGATCAACATTAAGAATCATCAAGAACTTCAACTCTGAAGAAACTTGAAAAGAGACTCAAGAAAAAGGAAAAAACGTTTATAAAATAGAAGAATTTCTTCTAATAGATCATTGATCTAAGAACAAGATCAATGATCTTCAATAAAAAACAAATAATAATAGTTCCTTGCACTTTTTTATGAACCATTGGTTCTGGAATCTTAAAGATTCTTTTCTTGAATCCAAAATTGGATCAAGATTTTGAAACAGTGCCTTGCACTTGCAAAACTGCACTGTTGCGCTCTTGGGTTGGTGTAAACCACCAGAACGCGCCACGTGTCAGCACCTGAACCACTTGCGCTATGCGCTTTTAAGATAGAGCCTTGCTCTCTGAAATTGGCGCAACTCACCAGAGCGTGCCACGTGTCAGCAGCGCAAGCGCAGCGCACTGGCGCAGCGCACCGCGCTTCCGTGATACGTGTCATCACCACAAGCGCTTGCGCTCAGTGATTGGCGCAAAGCGCCTGACAAATGCACTGCATTGTTTACTGAAGGGCCAGGCCCAAATCAAAAAGGCCTAGTAGGCCAAGATAAATTGCAATGCAATAAAAGGGCATAGCCCAAACAAAATTGATGCTCTGCATCATTTATAAAAGGGCAGAGCCCAAACAAAATAAAACGCAATAAAAGGGCAGAGCCCAAACAAAATTGATGCTCTGCATCATTTATAAAAGGGCAGAGCCCAAACAAAATAAGAAATGCAATGCATTATTTAAAAAGGGGCAAAGCCCTAGCACAGGTCTAATAGGCCAAAGATAAATAAAAACGTTGAATATTCCCAACTGGACTTAGCCCAATCATGGCCGTAAGTCCTCAAATTAAATTGACTGAGCACGGCTGCTCTCCTAAATCAATTTACATCCGGTTCGAGGGTACATCTCCGAACTCCTCTGACTCCTATCGTTGTAATCCTTCAACGACGTCAGAGAGGTGACGGGTCCCGACAACCACACATCAACACGGACTGTGGGGTCCTTAAACTCATGGACTTATGCGTCCTTAAACCAAAACACGGACTGTGGGGTCCTTAAACCCGCGGACTTATGCGTCCTTAAACTAAGACACAGACTGTGGGGTCTTTAAACCCACGGACTTATGCGTCCTTAAACTACCTATGGACCACCAGGTCCCTAAACTGGAATACGGACCGAAATGTTCTTAAACTACCTATGGACCACTATGTCCCTAAACTGGAGCAATAGAGCCCCCAAACGCTCTTTTGCTGGATCCAAACGATCCCGTTAAGTTGATCTTAGTCTCAAATCAGACTAACGTATCCTTGACGAACGTTTAAGTTGATCTTAGCCTCAATATGGCTAACGTATCCTTAAACTAAAACACCAAACCCAAATCTAAGTAAATACGGATTTGGATTAATCCACGTCTTACGGGCGACGACATAACTTAGTCTCCGTATACAATCCACGTGCATCCACAAACAAAACAAACACACACGACACGAAGTTAAATTCTGGAGAAGGAGAAAGTGGCTACCGCGATGCGGTAGCGTAATTAACTGCAGGGGCATGCGCCTGCAGGGAAGAGTGTCCCCACAATCAAAAACCCCTCAAACGAGGGGGAATCTGACGAAGTCTGCTACATCGGCCGCATCCGTCTAAACCTCCGATACACGGTGCCATAAATCAACTTGGCATTCTTCGGAGAGGTAGACGGATAAAACCATATAGCATCTGCCCCGAATCTCAGGCAAGACGCCCTCACGTCGTCGCCGCCATTCGGAGGGGAACACTTACATTTCTTTTACATGTCGCATACATCATGCTTTTTGATTATACGCATTGAGATATGTTGTTTCCATGATATTTCTGGATTTGGGAACCGTGGAAATTTCAAAGAGAGTATGTAATTGTTTTAAAACCCGGTTACCTTGATATGATATTTCAGTGCGTCCACCATGTGTTTTCTCGGTGCTGAGAGCGACATGTGAAACCCGATTCGAGGAGTTGGATGATCCGTTTGCGGGTACATGGTGGACCCAGTATGGTTCCCCGGGGCGAGAAATGTTTTTTGTGGAGCAGACGATGAGCCTAGCAGGGTGGCGAGTACCTACCGATGATTGGTTGTACCTGGCGGTTATCCGGAGGATACTGACCAGAGTCGATAGATGGATATGGGCCGACCCGTGCTGCCGGGGCCGAGGGCCGATACCGCAGACGGAGCCCGATATATGAGGATTTACGTGTCGATGCTAGGAACAGGTTTTCATGATGTTTTCGAGTGTCGATGCTAGGCACTCAGGTTTCATGGTTTAGATTATATCCTCATATTTCCATGCATATGCTTTACGATATTTACTTGCATGATACTTATTGTCATTGGGTGACACGTGGACGGGATTCACATACATACAGACTTTGATTACATTGATCATACCTCATATGTATATATAACAGTGGATGAGGACGCTGTTATATATGCCCTTACACCAATATTAGTGGAATGGGACGCTAATATATGTGTATTGATATCAATTTAGATACTTCATCATATTTATTCATGTAGATATAACTCATATTCATGATATGTCATTACCTGAGGCACTTGGCACTACTCATATGTATAGATATTACATTGCCACCTTATCATGCTTCAGACTTATTCTTTTGAGGTTTATATTATATCTGATCGTATTGACCTAGGATTATGTCGTGCATTCGATTTCTACTTGTAGATATTTTCTATTCACGAGTTGGCAACTCACCCCCGTTGTGCCACAGCTTCTTGCAGGTTTTGCCGTACAGGTTACATGGCGGCATTTCTGGCACACTGATTCCTTTGCGGGTGATTTGCTTTGGTAGGTAGGTTCTTTGCATCAGAACCACCATTGTATATGTATCATTCATTGTATCTAGAAATTCCATCAACCAAAACTTGTATATTGTTTCAGACTTAGAAAACCAATTATGTATTATTTCGACCTTAGAGTCGCGCGTTATAGTATTACGGTTTTCATACTGTTTTGAGTTCTTTCTGAGTTTTGATCCTCGCCCTTCGGCGTTGTATATTATATTGCTGGCGTGATTGTGACCGTCGATTGACGAAGAGCTAGCTCCCGCTTGGGGATGCCTTTTATCTTTGCATATACATATTATTCTTGTTGTACCCCGTTCGGAGCTAGTATTTACAATGGAACTCTACCGAAATTTTCAGAAAAGACTACACTTTTAAAAATGCACATTCGGCTTATTTATTTAAAAACCTTGCTTTTAAAATATGTTTTCTTCACATCTTAAACTATTTTTTTTCTTCATTTATTATTTAAAATGGTTTTAGATTTCTGGGCTTTGGCTTACTTGGATTAGATGGGGTCCTATAGACTTCATATGATTCAAGGGCCAGTCACGAGCTATTTCGGGTCGTGACAGCAGTTCTCCGGAAAAGGAAGCCCTCTTGAAGCTGAAGAATGTGCACAAAGCATAGAAGATGATCTGGCAGCAGCACAAGTGCCAGACATAGTTTGGGTCCGTGTGGCGAAATTACAGCTCACGGACAATGCTCGCAAATGGTGGAAGGCGGAAGAAAGCCGTCTGGTACAGCATATTGAATGGAAGACTTTTCGCGAGAAGTTCGACGCGAAATACTTCCCTGTGACTGCCAGGTTTGCCATGGAGCAGCAGTTCATTCATCTACAACAGGGTTCGATGTGGGATAAATCAGTAGATGAGTACGACGCTGAATTTACCATGCTAAGCCGGTAAGATATGTCACAACAGTTCAATTTTTTAAATATCATATACTATACAGCTAACACGATCTTTAAACAGATTCGCGGCACACTTGATACCGACGGACGAGATCAGAGACCGTCGCTTTCAACAAGGTCTGGACACGGAGATTCAGGCTGCTCTAGCCACGGGAAAATTTCTGACTCATGAGGATGCTCTGGAAGCTTCCCGCAGTTATGAAGCAGTGATAAAAGCAAGGGGCAGACCTCAGCCTGCAGGAGTCAAACGCCCTGCCAACCAGATGGCAGGAGGAGCCTCGTCCAGGCCACCTTTCGTGCCAAGGCGACCCGGAGTACCGAACCATCGTCCCAGCCCAGCCTTTTGCACCTACTACAAGAGAACTGGACATATGATGAAAGACTGCCGTCGAGCCAATCGTCTTTGCTTAGTCTACGGCTCAGCTACTCATGATATTGGGTCTTGTCCCTAAAGACAAAACCCAGTTGCTACACCCAGGCCAGCAATTACCTATCCACAGCGACCAGCCCTTCAGGCACCTGCTCCAAGACCTGCACTACCTGCACCACCCAGAGGACCACAAGCTGCACCACCTCCTCGTCAGTTCCATCAAGCTCAAAGGAACGTTCCGAGGAATGCTCCTCAAGCCAGGAGGAATGTACCAAAGCGCCAGGCTTTCACGATGTCCGTGGAAGAAGCTGAGGCCACTGGCCAAGTCATCACTGGTAAACTTTCCTTCTCAAACTTTTCTTTTAGTCTTGTTTATCTACACACTTTCCCTATACCTAAAACATATCCCACATACCTTAGGTACAATCTTAGTATCCTCAATCCCTGCACTAGCACTGTATGATACTGGAGCATCACACTGCTTTATGTCGCAACGGTTTGTTCGAGCCCATGCGATTCCAGTCTCACCGCTTGTATCCAGCTGGAATGTCAGTTCAGGAAATGGCGTTCTGAAGGCAACTATGGGATACAGCTTGTGTCCAGTCGTCGTCTGCAGCAGAGAGTTTTATGCTGACTTCAAAGTGCTGGACATACCGAACTTCGATGTGGTTCTTGGAATGGATTGGCTTGGAACTTTTTATGCTACCATTGACTGTCGTCAAAGGAGGGTAGTATTCGAGATTCCAGACTATCCGGTCTTCTATTTCAAAAGCGGAGACGTACACTGGAGCCAAGTACCTACAAAGCGAAGCCAAGAGAAGCAGTAGTTGCAGCAGCTCAAGCGGAGGAAGAATCAAGACCAGATGTAGTTCGAGAGTTTGACGATGTATTTCCTGACGATATATCAGGTTTGCCTCCCGATCGAGCTCTTGAATTCAGTATTGATTTAGTACCAGGAGCACAACCGGTGATCAAAGAACCCTATCGTTTAAGTCCGGAAGGTTTGAAGGAAGTCCGAACACAGTTGGACGAATTACTGGCGAAAGGATGGATTCGTCCCAGCACTTCAAGTTGGGGATCACCTGTACTACTTGTGAAGAAGAAGGAAGGTTTATACAGAATGTGCATCGATTACAGAGCCTTGAACGAAGTCACTATAAAGAACAAGTATCCACTCCCACGCATCGACGATTTATTCGATCAGCTAAGTGGATCTTGCGTGTTCTCTAAATTGGATCTTCGTTCAGGATATCATCAGGTGAAGGTCAAGGAAGCTGATATTCATAAAACAGCTTTCAGAACTCGCTATGGACATTACGAATTTCTCGTGATGCCATTTGGAGTGACCAACGCACTCGCAATATTCATGAACCTAATGAATCAAGTTTTCCGGGAGTACTTAGACAGGTTTGTTGTCATCTTCATTGACGACATCCTGGTGTATTCTAAGAGTCGGAAAGAGCATGCAGAGCACCTATGAATTGTCCTAGAAACTCTTCAAAAACACTAGTTCTATGCCAAGTACAGCAAGTGCGAGTTTTGGCTAACGCAAGTTGGTTTTCTTGGACATATCGTATCAGGAGAAGGAATCTCTGTGGATCCATCGAAAGTTTCAGCAGTTAGCGAATGGCCTACACCAAAGTCAGTAAAGGATATTCGAAGTTTCTTGGGTTTAGATGGATATTACATAAGGTTTATTGAAGGCTTTTCAAATATAGAAACACCCCTGACCAAGCCCACACGTAAAGATGAAGAATTTGTGTGGTCAGAAGCATGCGAACAAGCTTTCATAGAACTCAAGTCAAGGTTGACATCAGCACCTATTCTCCTTATACCGGATCAATCTGGAGGATTCGTAGTGCATTGTGATGCATCCGGTAAGGGATTAGGATGTGTTCTACATCAGCACGGTAAGGTTGTGGCTTATGCTTCAAGACAACTGAAGATTCATGAGCGCAATTATCCGACGCATGATCTGGAGTTGGCAGCCGTCATCTTTGCTCTCAAGATTTGGCGTCATTATCTACTTGGTGAACGAGTGAATATCTACACAGATCATAAGAGCCTGAAGTACGTGTTTACTCAGAAGGAGTTGAATATGCGACAGAAAAGATGGTTAGAACTCATGGCGGACTTTGACATCAACCTGCAATATCACCCAGGGAAGGTGAATGTAGTACCTGATGCTCTTAGTCGCCAACCATTAGCAATGAATCTCACCGCTCAGTGGAAGCTTCAACAAGACTTGCATCCGATAGAGATTGAAGTAGTCATGCCAGGTAATGCTTCAAGTTTGATGAATTTACAAGTTCAATCAACCATTGTCAATCAGATCAAAGAAGCTCAAGCAAGTGATGCTAAGTTGCAAAGGATCAAAGAACAAGTAGAGAATGGACTCAGAACAGACTTCATCATCCATGAAGACGGATCTTTGAGATACGGCAGCAGATTGTGTGTACCAAAAGGTCCTGTTCGGGAAGAGTTAATGAAAGAAACTCACAGCTTTCCCTATTCAGTACACCCTGGAGGTACCAAAATGTACAAAGATCTACGTCAAAATTATTGGTGGCATGGAATGAAGCGTGAAGTAGCCAGAAGCGTCGCAAAATGCTTGATGTGTCAGCAAGTAAAGGCTGAACATCACAGGACTGCTGGATTACTTCAACCGTTACCAATCCCAGAATGGAAGTGGCAACACATCACGATAGATTTTGTGACTGCTCTTCCTCGCAGCACAAAGGGTAACGATGCCGTATGGGTCATTGTGGATCGACTCACAAAGTCGGCTCACTTCATCCCATTTCAAGTTGGCCAATCAACTGAGACACTAGCAAAGAAGTACATGGAGGTAATAATCTAATTAAGATTTAAACTCTTCATAATGTACTATCTCTGATACCCAAGAACTCATACAGGAAATTGTGAGACATCATGGAGTACCAGTCTGCATTGTCTCCGATGGTGACACCAGGTTCCGATCGCAATTTTGGCAGAGTCTGCAAGCAAGCTTGGGAACAAGTCTGAACTTCAGCACGACTTATCATCCACAAATAGATGGTCAGTCGGAACGAACTATTCAGATCTTGGAGGATATGCTCAGAGCGTGTATGTTAGACTTCAAAGGATCGTGGGAAGATCATCTACATCTTGTGGAGTTTTCGTACAACAACAGCTACCAAGCAAGCATAGGAATGGCACCTTTTGCAGCATTGTATGGAAGGAAGTGTCAATCGCCATTAAGTTGGGACGACATCGGAGATAGGGAACTTCTTGGACCAGAGATGATAGTAGCGACTGTTGATGTGGTTCGTACTATCAGGGAAAGGATGCGCATAGCCCAAGATCGATAGAAGCACTGGGCTGATGCAAAGAGACGAAACTTGGAGTTCCAGCCAGGAGATCACGTATTCTTGAAGATATCTCCGAACCGCGGAGTGATCCGATTTGGAAGACGGGGAAAGCTAAGTCCGAGATATATTGGACCGTTCGACATACTCGAGCGAGTCGGTGAAGTGGCATACGGCTTAGCGCTTCCACCTTCATTGGAAGGAGTGCATAATATGTTCCACATATCCTAATTCAGAAGGTATGTGAGTGACCCCAGCCATGTTCTCGATCATTCCGAGCTCACTATACAGCCTGATTTGTCTTGTGAGCAACAGCCTGTGGAGATCCTGGACAGGAAAGTGAAGACACTTCGGAACAAGGAAGTTAACTTGGTTCGAGTGATGTGGAGGAAAGACACTCCAGGAGAGTCCACTTGGGAAAGGAAAGATGAAATGCGTACTAGATATCCACACCTCTTTGTAAACTAGTCCTCAAATAAAAGTTGTAAATTTCGAGGACAAAATTTTTGTAAGGAGGGTAGACTGTAACAACTCCATTTTTATTGTATAAAGAATTGATTTAAATTCAATGTATACTTGGGTATTTAATGTTGCTGATATCTCTTTAAGTATTTATTTCACTCCATAATTACAAGAAGGAGCTTGTTGCTCATTGGTAATACCTTGCATTGCTGAACCAAGCCACCAGAGTTCAAATCACATGCCCCATATTATTTTTAATATTATTTTGTTTTTGATTTTTTTAGAATACCAACAATTACACGTGCGTTTCTCACAAATTTCCTACTGCACATGAAAATGTAAATGCACGAGTAAGCACCCCAGGAGACCCCCCACCCACCGACCCTCCGACTCGGCTCGACTCGGTCGGACGGCCGAGTCCCCAACATAGAAGTTGGGTATCTTTTCCTCGTCAACTCTCCTTCATACTTTAAATAGTCAGATCGGTTACAGAGAACCCATTAACCCCCATTTACTCCATTTTTAAAATGATTTTTTATAAATTTTTACATTTTTTAATTAAAAACCCTACACCTACCCTAACCCTATAAATATACCCCCTACCCTCTACCCTCTCATTCCAAATTTCTGAGCCCACTCTCTTAAAATTCCAAGAGATCTTGTGTACTTTGAAAACGAGCAAAAGGCGAAGCTCCGACGAAATCTACGGCGAACTTCCGGTGATCGTGCTAGGAACTCGCGGCGACGAATCGACGTACCGGCGAACCCTCTTCTTCCTTATCACTCTCGTGTTGTCCAAACCCGTAAGTCCCATTCTAATCTCTCTCTCTTTTTCTATAAAAATACGAAATTACAAAACCCGACGGAATCGGAACAAATCCGATTTCCGATTCGGTTTTCTATAAAATTTCACTTCTCACCAATACATTCATACTTAAACATCTTTATGTTGACTATTAAACATTTAACAAATAATTTGAACAAGTTTCATCACATGAAATGATAGCGTTCCCAAATTATCGTATTTTTTACTTAAATACCACAATGTTTCGATTTCACATTTAATCCTATTAACTTGCTATACCTTTATAGATCACGAGGTAATGACCTACCTCCTCACACACTTACATACAACCTAACACGATACCATTGAAAAACTTAGAATACGATAAAACAATATTTTCATTTAAATACCATATTCTTAATAAAACCATTTCTAAAAGTTTTAGCTTGTTACACTTTTAAAATAAATATCTCTTAATATGAAAATACGATAAGTTGTGGACATCGATCGTTTATCTAAACCTGACTTTGTGGTGTCTAGGCTAGGCAAGTGAGAAAGGTAATTTTAAAAGGCCCGTCTCACGATGATTCGTGAGTGGATCCCTCCTTTCTTCACTTGTACTTACCTGGCCACAATTGGCGGTGAAGAGGCGATTTGAGGCATCTAACAACTTGTCGTTTAGACCATTTAGAAATAGTCTAGTTGAAATAGAAAACACTAGAATCTAAAATACGGAAAATTGACTTTTTACAAATAAATATCATTTACTTTATAAAACCGTTTTCTAAAGGATTTAGTAATTTACAATCTTTGCAAAGCGCCGCTACAACCCACTTTTGGGGAACCCGTTCGGGATAGTACGGTTTATCGTGCACCCTCAGGCTTAGTAGTGCGAGATTCATACCTCCGCAAGGAGCATTCGGTCTCGAAAGATTTAAAATACGATATCTTAAGAAAAATGAGATTTTTAGAATATAAAATATTTATTGAAATTATTTTTGTATAAATATATGTATATTTATCATTAAAATATCTATTTTGTTATAATATAAATATTCCACTTTTTCTAAAAATCACAAGAATAAATTTTACATTAAAATACCTTGAATTTCAAATAAATCAATATTACAGATAAATACCTTTATTTATAAAACTAGAATATTTTCACTAGAAATATTACAATATAAAATCCACATTCATTACAACTCTAAAGACGAATAATAAATGCTTGGGGTATATTCTGAAAAATATATAAAAGTATTTTTACATAAACCCCCTCAAGTTTTATAAATTACCCTAAGGACCCTAGTAAATATAGGACTTCGATTTACATCCTAATTGTCTGACTCGGGTTTGAGTCTGATTATATCTGACTTGAATATGATTCAAGTAAATCTACAAAGGAAACTGCCCGGTGAGCCCGGTGAGCTCGGCCGGCTTCGGTCGCCGGCTCCCCTGTCATCAGGTCACCAACTTCCTTGACCTTCCGGCACTGGGCAGACGTCAGCCCCCATACATGGTCTTATGACTTTGCGGAGACCTGTGTTTTTGGTAAACAGTCGCCCGGGCCTAGTCACTACGACCCCCTATAATATTTCAATTCAATATGAACACATGAATCCATGAATCCAGTTATCAATCTATACAACTTGACTGAATCAAACCATGGATATACATCCATTATCCAGTTATTCCGTCTACATGTTTATGCAGTTACAATCTGTTTACTGATATCATGGTTTTGGTCAGTCATCCAACTTATACAATACAATACAACAATACAATCAAAACACTACGGGGTTTAAGGGGTAGATTTGTGCGGAAGGTGTTAGAAGTAGCACGTGACGGTAAAATTAAGACACCTAACCTATATTCCGTTGTTGTTATACCGTGGCTTAACGGTTCCTTGTACATTCCATTTGCCCTGGTCTCTAGCATACTGAGATCTCTCTCGTATACACTGGCATCCTTCCGTACCAAGCTACAAACAACAGTGTAATCACAATATTCTACAATATTATACAACTTTAGAAGATACCTCTTATTCTGTCTTTTCTAATTCTCCCTTATCTTTGGGACTTACCGAGCGACCTGTTCGCTGACGACATTCTATTTCTTCCTTCTTTGAATGTCGTCAGGTAATCTGGACACAGCAGAGATCGAGCCCACCAGTGAAGACTTGGATCAGTTCCTCGAAGACCCCGAGCTCTAGACATTGTACCTTTTTCTATTCAGTATTTTTCATTTCCTGTTATGCTATTGTTTAGGCATCGTTTTTATTCCAAATGTATTTATTTTTCATGCATTGTACAAAAGAATGTTAAGAAATAAAGTTGCTGTTATTTTAATATCTCTTGTCTCTTGTGATTTACCTTTATATTGCTAAGATACGCTTAGCGTATTTACTTCACAGTAAATACGTAGATCCTTTAGAAAGCGGATCTAGAACATACAATACGGAAAATATACACCTTTACAAATAAATATCATTTACTTCATAAAACCGTTTTCTAAAGGATTTAGTATTTACAATCTTTGCAAAGCGCCGCTACAACCCACTTTGGGGAACCCGTTCGGGATGGTTCGGTTTATCGCACATCCTCGGGCTTAGTAGTGCGAGATTCAGACCTCCGTAAGGAGTATTCGGTCTCGAAAGATTTAAAATACGACATCTTAAGAAAATGAGATTTTTTAGAATATAAAATATTTATTAAAATTATTTTTGTATAAATATATGTATATTTATCATTAAAATACCTATTTTATTATGATATAAATATTCCACCTTTTTCTAAAAATCACAAGAATAAATTTTACACTAAAATACCATGAATTCCAAATAAATCAACTTTACAAATAAATACCTTTATTTATGAAATTAGGATATTTTCACTAGAAATATCATAATATGAAATCCACCTTCATTACAACTCTAAAGACGTATAATGAATACTTGAGATGTATTTTGAAAAGTATATAAAAGTATTTTTACATAAAACTCCCTCAAGTTTTATAAATTTCCCTAAGGACCCTAGCAAATTATAGGTAAGAATTAATCAAGATTTCGATTTATATTTCTAATTGTCTGACTCGGGTTTGAGTCTGATTATATTTGACTTGAATATGATTCAAGTACAATCTACAATCTTCAATATTACAATTCAACATGAATCCATGAATCCAATTATCAATATATACAACTTGACTGAACCGAACCATGGATATACATTCCATTTACATGGTTCTCCAGCTATTCCATTTACATGATTCTACGGTTACATCCGTTTACTGATATCATGGTTTCGGTCAGTCTTTCAATTATACATTCAATACAATTTACAATACAAAACAATACAAATAAAACACTACGGGGTTTAAGGGGTAGATTGGTACAGAAGGTGTTAAAGGTGGCACGAGACGGTAAGATTAAGACACCTAACATGAATCCAATTGCTGTTGTTCCGGGTTGTATAACGGAGCCTTGTACTTCCATTTGCCCTAGTCTCTAGCATACTGAGACCCCTCTCGTATACACTGGCATTCTTCTGTACCAAGCTACAAACAACAGCGTTAATACAACATTACAACAATATAATACAACATTAAAAGCTACTTTCTCTTTCTTTCTTCTTTTCTACTTCTCCCTTATCTTTGGGACTTACCGAGCGACCTGTTTGCTGACGACATTCTATTTCTTTCTTCTTTGAATGTCGTCAGGTGGTTTGGACCCGACAGAGATCAAGCCATCTGCAGAAGACTTGGATCAGCTTGCTGAAGAACCAGAGCTCTAGTTTCATTGTACATTTTCCATTCAGTACTTTTCATTTCCTGTCATGCCATTGTTTAGGCATCGTTTTATTTCACTTGTATTTCCTTTTCATGCATTGTACAAAAGAATGTTAATAAATAAAAGTTGATGTTTTTATTATATCTTGTCTCTTGTGTATTTACTTTTATATTGCTTAGATACGCTTAGCGTATGTACTTCTGAGTATATACGTAGCAGACCAGTCGCGTCCCCTTCGCCGTATACCGGAAAGCGGGGCGTGACAGCTATAAATACGCGGGTGTTGGGGTAGTTTGAGTGTGCGTTCGTACAACAGGATCTCAGGAGTCCCATGCCGGCAGCTCGTACCGGGCTATATCGGTCTCATTTTTACAGCTCGTACCGGGCTATATCGGTCTCATGTTTACAGTTCATTCCGGGCTATATCGGTCTCATGTTTATAGCTCGTACCGGGCTATATCGGTCGCATGTTTATAGCACGTACCGGGCTATATCGGTCGCTTGTTCATTCCACAGTTAGGCCCGTGTTTCCTAGCCCCTGGGGCACCACTCTTGGGTTAGGAATACTCCTGCAGAGGTTGACGCACACACTCGAGCTTACGATAAGATAGTTTACCTTTTAGTGACCAGTTAGGTTATAACTTGACCTCTTACATACATGTTTCATAGTGTTAATGCATCTATTTATTTATATATCTGTTTTGCTTGCGCACATGGGCTTCACTACATTCATATATTCATGTTATCATACTACTACATACACTTTATACGTTGAGTACTTGCTGGGATGTTCTGGCATCCCTGAGATTTGCCATCTCAGGTTTAGAGACAGATTTTCAGGCCGAGCAGGACCGCAGCGACTACCAGGACTTTGCCGAAGATCAATAACCCGTAGGTTTATTTTCCTTTTCAGTTATTTTTAGTATGTGCGTCCTTATGGGACATTAGAACTTATGTATCTCTTTTGGATCTTGTTTTTATTTCGAATCTATTGTATCAGATCTTTACTGCATCGATTATTTAGTGGACCCATTTTTTAGTATTCTTTGTGGTTTCGTTGCTGCATGATTATCAGTATTATCCCTTTTGGTTTTGGGATTTTATTCTTGCCAGGTTATTATAGACAGCCTTATGTGACTATAGAAGGATCTTTCCTTACCATAGGTAGCACGGCTGGCCTTCGTCGCTCTCCGCATTTCGGATTTTGGAAAGCAGGGCGTGACATTTAGTTTTAAGGAACTTTATATCGATGTATTTTGATCGACTCTCGCTTGTGTTGTTGTTAGCGAATACAACCCCAGAGGTATTGTCACAATAGATCAGTAATGGCTTTGATACGAGATTAACTGTTTTAAGTTCTGTGACAAAATCCCTTAACCAGAATGCCTGTGAAGATGCCTCGTAGCAACTTATAAATTCCGCTTCCATTGTTGAGGATGCAACTAAATTTTGCTTCATTGTCCTCCAGGATACTGCATCTCCAGCAAATACGAAAACATATCATGAAGGAGACTTTCTCGTATCCTCGCAACCGGCCCAATCCGAATCCGAATATCCAACCAACTCCAGATGATCAGAATGACTGTAAGTGGGCCTATAATCTTTAGTCCCTTTTAGGTATCTCATTATCCTTTTGGCAGCTTTCCAGTGAGCCATCCAAGAATTATTTTGATACCTACCCAATATCCCTACTGCAAAAGCAAGGTCTGGTCTTGTGCAAACAACCGTATACATAAGACTTCCAACCGCAGAAGTATATGGAATATTTTTCATATCTTTTATTTCCGAAACACTCTTTGGACATTGATCCAAATTAAATTTATCACCTTTCGAGATAGGTGTATCTTTAGGTTCCCAATCTTGCATTTGGAATCTATCCAAAACCTTTTGAATGCATGCATTTTAAGATAGTCCCAAGGTCCTGGGAGATCTATCTCTGTGAATCTATATACCAATAACATAAGAGGCTTCATCCATATCCTTCATCTCAAAGTTTTGCGATAAATAGTCCTTAGTCTTATGTAATAACTCAATATCGTTACATGCAAGTAAAATATCATCCACATACAGAACTAACAAAATAAACTTGCTCCCACTCTCCTTGACATATATACATTCATCCACAACATTCTCGATAAAACCATATAAAAGAATAGTATTGTGAAATTTAATATGCCATTTGCGTGAGGCCTGTTTAAGCCCATATAGTGATTTCTTTAACTTCCAATATAACCGATTATTTTACCCAAGTGAATCTTTCAGGTTGTTTCATATATACATTCTCTTCAAGATCTCCATTTAGAAAAGCCGTCTTCACATCCATTTGATGTAACTCTAAATCCATATGAGCTATTAATGCCATAATAATTCTTAATGAATCTTTAATTGAAACTGAAGAAAATGTTTCATGGAAATCCATTCCTTCCTTTTGAGTAAACCCTTTGGCCACAAGTCTGGCCTTATTTCTCTCGATATTACCAGACGAGTCTCGTTTAGTTTTGAAAATTCATTTACAACCAACAACCTAAGCCCCTCTAGGTAACTTAACAAGATCCTATACTTGATTCTTTGCCATGGACTCCATTTCTTCTTTCATGGTATCGTACCATAAACTAGAATTTTCTCCATTTATGGCTTGCAAAAATGACTCTGGATCATCTTTAGGTCCGACATCAATATCAGATTCTTGAAGTTGATATACAAGGAAGTCACTAGAAATTGTTGGTTTTCTTATCCTTGAAGATCTTCTAGGTCCAACTTGTTCATCCAAATTTTCGTGATTTTGAATAATAGGTTACTCATAAACTACCTCCTCATGAGGTGGCTCATCATGCTGCAGTTCATTCCGAATTGGTTGTTCCTCAACTTGATTAGGAAAGCCTTCTTGAATAGGCATAACCAATTTTGGGTTAAACAATTCATTAATTGTAGATGACGAACCAGAATCCTGTATTCTCTCAATTCTTATCTTGCGAGGAAATTCACTATAATCTGAATCCTCAAGAAACTTAGCATTTCTAGCTTCTACAATTCTTGGCGTGTACGATGGACAATAAAACATGCAACCTTTGGAATTTAATGCATACCCAATAAAGAAGCCACTTTCTGTTCTTGGGTCAAGCTTCTTTATGTGAGGATTGTAAATCC
The DNA here is from genome assembly GCA_030015575.1 of Agapanthus africanus. Lineage (NCBI taxonomy): Eukaryota > Viridiplantae > Streptophyta > Magnoliopsida > Asparagales > Amaryllidaceae > Agapanthus > Agapanthus africanus. The sequence continues at coordinate 103,700,523 of JASDDO010000024.1, forward strand.
TCACCTCCACTTGATAACCTTATACATGCATATGACTTAGACCCGGTTTCCATCTTTTCCTCGAAAGGAGTTTTTGGAACTGCTTTAGACGGAACTCGATTAAGTATATTCACCACTGTTTTAAGTGCTTCACTCCAAAGATACGACGGTAAATTAATATTACTAGTCATATTTCTAACCATGTCCATTAATGTTCTATTCCTTCTTTCAGCCACACCATTTTGTTGTGGTGTGCCCGGCATTGTATATTGGGCCACAATACCTTCACTTTTAATGAATTGAGCAAATGGACCAGGCATTTGTCCTTTTTCAGTATACCTTCTATAGTACTCTCCACCCCTATCCGATCTCACAATTTTTATCTTGTCATTTTGTTTCTCTACCTCAGCTTTGTAAATTTTAAAAGCATCAAATGCTTCAGCCTTATCATTTAGGAGGTATAGATACATGAACCTAGAATGATTATCAATAAATGAGATGAAATATTTATGACCATTTAGACAAGTGATCGGAGAAGGACCCCATATGTCTGCATGAATAATTTCAAGACATTTTGTACTCCTTTTAGAATCTTTATTGGTAATGTTGGTTTACTTTCTCTTTATGCAATCCACGCAAGTACCAAGATCAGTAAAATCTATATGATGAATCTTTTCATTTACCAATCTCTTTATTCTGTTAATTGAAATATGTCATAATCTCTTATACCATAATTTAGAGGAATTTTCTTTAATTATACATCTTTTGTTGCCAATAGTTTCAACATTTAGTGAAAGCAAATTATTTTCAAAAATAGGGCTTAAATTAATGCCACGCCCCGCTTCCCGGTGTACGGTAAGGAGACGCGACGAGGCACGCGACATATTTACTCAGAAGTAAATACGCTAAGCGTAAATAAGCAATATAATGTAAATGTACACAAGAAAGACATGAGATATAAAAGAACAACAACTTTTCATTGATTAAACATTCTTTACAATACAACTGGAAAGTAAATTCAGTGATGAAAAGCGATGCCTAAACAATGGCATGAACTGAAAGTAAAAAAAGTACAAGTGAACTAAAACTCGGAATCCTCAGTAAACTGCTCCGTATCGCCCTGGTTGGGCTCGATCTCTAGAGAATCGGATCCTCCTGACAACATTTCAAAGAAAGAAGAAATCGGAATGTCGTCGGCGAACAATCGCTCGGTAAGTCCCAAAGAGATATAGAAATAGACTGAACATGTAAAGTGAATATATCTAGTGTAATGTTTGATAATTATGTTAATATAGTTGTTTGTAGTTTGGTACAGAATATGCCAGTGTATACGAGAGGAGTCCAACTTACCTCGTGGACTATGGTATATGGAGTACAAGGCCCCGTCAAAACCCACGGGACAACGGCAACGGATATTCAGGTTATGTGTATTAAAGTGATCGTCTCATGCCACTTTTAACACATTCCGTACCAATCTACCCCTTTAAACCCCGTAATGTATTATTGTGTTGTTTATAGATCATTTGTAGATATAATACTTGCCGAAACCATGATATCAATTGTTTATGTAAACGGATAAAGATATAAACGGATAGTCACGTAGACAAGTCAATGTATATCTATGGATCGGTCAAATCAAGTCATGTTGATATAAATTGTATTCTGTTATATATGGATTCATGTTGTATTGGAGTTATATTTGGATTGTGTTCAAGTATGGATTGTATTCCGATTAGACCGAGACTCTGTTTGAGTCAGACGCTTAAACAGAATTGGATTCCTGAATTGGGTTTTGGAGTTATCAGTAACTGCTGCACATGGACGGCAGGATTTATGACTTTTTCCAAGCCAATTACCATTGATAACCCCGTTTTAGTTTTCTATCTTAAATAGGCAAGCACCCACTTTCTCCTGCTCCCTGAGGCTCAAAAGAATTAGTCCCGTTTAAACCTATAATTACTAGGGTCCTTATTGTAAATTAATATAACTTGAGGGGTTTCTATGAAAAATAGTTTTGATATATTTTCAAAATAAACTTCAAGAATTTATTTATCGTATTTAGGGTTTTCATGGATGTAATTTTTAAAAGTGAGGTATTTTAGTGAATATAAACCTAAATTGAACAGTATAGGGTATTTTCGTGTATATTTGACTTGTATTGATTTCTTGATGGTATTTTCATGAACTTTTGTGATTCTTTTATTTTCATTTAGAAAACATGTAATATATTATATATTTAAAATAGATATTTTGATAATATTTACATATATATATATATATATATATATATTAAAAAATAGAATTTATTTATTAATAGAAATCACGTTTTCTTAAGAATTGTAATAATAAAAATTCCATTAAGATCGTATGCTCCATGAGGAGGTCTGCATCTCGTCCTATTAGTCTGATGGATGTGCGATAACCCGTACCAACCAAATCGGATTCCCCAAAATGGGTTGTAAGGACATAATCGTATGGAATTTGATTAAAACAATTAAAAGAAATACGGTTTTGATAGTTTATGGTATTTAACTGTAAATTTATTTTAGCCACAAAAATATTATTTTCAACCCATCGTATTATGTCATGATGAGTGTTGTGATGAGGTAGGTCATTACATCGTGAGTTTTTTTAAAGGTAATATGAGCAATATGATGAAGTAATGTCGTATGTAAACCCTGTGGTATTTAAATGAAAAAGTGTAATACAAGTTGCATAGCATTTTATTTTGAATTGAAACTTGTTCTAAATGTTGTTTTATTGTTTCTAAACAAGATATAAAGAAATGGTTGATTTGTTTTAAGAAAAGTTGGGCTTTCAGTGAAACTAGAATCGGAAGTCGGAATAACTCCACTTCCGACGAGTTTTAATAAAAGATCGTTTTAGAATAAAAAGAGAGAAGAGGAGAGGGAACTTACTGGTTAAGAAGAGAGAGGGGAGGTAGAGGAAAGTTTCGCAAGCGTCGTGGAGTCGCGGTGTCGCTGGATTTGTCCCGACTCGTCGCCGGAACTTGACCTTGGGCTAACTCCACTTGTACAACTTTTTGGACTTGGAAAAATTTGAGAGTTTTGACAATGGATTTCAGAATAGAGAGGGCTAGGGTGTAGGGTGATATTTATAAGATAGAATTAGGGTTTAGGGTATTAAAATGAGAATTAAAAATGCATTAAAATTTGGGTTTAAAACTCATTTTTTTCTCTGTTAATGTGTAGGAAAATAAAATAGAAGAGGAGTAGTGGGGGAGGCCGAGGGGTGTTAGGGCAGAAATTTGGAGCATTTGAGACGGGCGGCCCGGCGGCACCGGCCCCAAGCGAAATCTCGCCTGTCATGTGGGTTGGGTTGGGTCATGGATTGCTGCCACGTGTCATGTTCAGTACATATAACATTTCCCACATGTTTGATTTTAGTGACTTTTCATTTTTACATGTATTGCACACGTAAACTTTTGGGCTTCCAAAAAGTTTAAAAAAAAAATCATTAAAAATAATATGTGGCTGAGGGATTTGAACACAGGGCCTACGTCACAGCAGTGCAAGGCTTTACCAATGAGCTACAAGTTGTTTCTTGCTGTTTAAAAACAAATCAAATACTTATAGCATATTCAGGATTGAAATACTCCATTTAGTACTTTAACTTTAAACAAATTTTGTACATTATAAACAGAGTCGTTATAATTAAGCTTGAAAAGATTTTCATTCAATTTTCCAGAACCAATGCAAACACCATTTTTATACAAATAAAATCCATTAGTATTGAACTTTATTACATAAGTTTTGATTGTTTTGATACAGAAATCAAATTTCTAGAAAATAATGGCACATAAAATAAATTTTTTAAATCAATTACAAAACCAGAGTTTAAAACAAGTTGATAAGTTTTCACGGCCTCAACATGTGACCGCATCCTATTTTCTGAATAGATGCCAGACTCACTTCCCGCTGGCCTCCGCCGGGTTAGGAAACTCTGCATGGTATTGGCAATATGAGTTGATGAACCAGAATCAATCCACAAAGTATTATTAAGGACATGACTAAAATTAGATTCATAATAAACATATGAAATGAGATTACCTTTCTAAGCGAGCCAGTTCTTATATTTGAGGAAATCTTTCTTTATATGCTCCTTGTTTCTACAGAAGAAGCACTTCAGTGTCTTGTCTTTATTTTTCATAGGCTGCTTATCCTTTATCTTGGACAGATCAAATCCTCTCTTGCCTTTGAATGCATTCATTTTAACATGAGTTGTTATAATAACACTTCTATAATCTCTTGTTTAAGCCTTTTTCCCTCTTGAACACATATAGTTAGGAGTTCATTTACGGACCAATTCTCCTTATATGTTGTGACGCCCCGCTTCCCAGAGTGCGCTAAGATAGGCACGTGACAGAGCCAACCATGCTACCTGTGGATAGGAAATATCCTTCCACAGTCACATTACGGCTGTAGAGATATCAAGAACAGTAATAAACTATCTAATACATGTCCATAAGCCAGAATAAACGAGTCATAAAATAAAATAATGCGGAAGCAAAAGATCCAAGTACAATAATAATCTGGAATGTACGTCCCATAATGCGGGCTCACATCAGGAATGAAAATACTGAAAGGAAACTGAACTAAACTAATGACAGGTCCTCACTGCTCGGCCTGTTCACTGAAATATTCCTGCTCGGCCTGTAGCAAAGGTAAAGGATCTGGGCCATGCAAAACCCAGACGTCAGTGCGCCATAATATCAATAATAATATAATCAAGGAATAGCAAGACATGTAGGTACGAGTATGAACGGTAAATAACGTATGACAGTAATATAAATAAGGGCAATGAAGGGTAAATGCCCAGGTGACGTACAGTGAGTAATCTAAACTGATCTACTGGGTTAACTACTCTCAAGTCTTTGAAATCAATTTGATGAATCGTCGATGTAACTCAATAGTATTCCGTACGTGCCCGGGACCACGGTCAAGATTCTCGGACTGAAACCGTGACATGCCGCTAGGCACTAAAATAGGAAAATATGTACCGATGAATGACGTCAACAGCATCATCCCAAGGATGGCCTAGCCCCTAAAACTGATCAGTATAAGCAAGCGAACTGTCGAGTTACAAGTCAGGTTTCATTATTGATTTTCCCATACCCCAAAGTTATGTGTTCAAGTCAGGTATTGATAAATCTGAAGTTAAAGACAACACAGGATCAAGTAGGAACAGGTTTGTCTATACAGACAACAGGATATGTCCATCGGGACAACATGTCAGGATTGTCGGCATTAGAAACAGGATCAGGTAAAATGTCAAGTAGTGATATATCAGGTCATGTCAGATGGTGCAAAGTATCAAGTCATGTCAAGTAGCAGTATGTCAGGTTATGTCAGGTAGTATACATGTATCAAGTCATATCAAGTAGTGCACGGTATCAAGCTGGTGCTCATAATCAAATTATAGTAAGTATTGAATCAGGGTGAAAGTACGGATGTACAATAAAAGCATGGATGCACAAATATCGATCAGGGTTACATCAAGACTAAGTAGGATGAACAGTATCAAGCATGGGTTACTAATGTATTAATAATATGAGTTAATGTAATATGGGGTGAAACTAGTTATGCAGAATTAATGGTATGGATACACAAATAAACATGGATAACATATTCAAACCGATTAATAACTATAAAAGTGGTATTGATTAACCATGCACAAGAAAGTTCCGTTCAGAAATTCAGCGTCACCCTGATTTGTAAAATAGTTTAAAAATAACAAACGTTCTACAAAAGGGACGTGTTTTATACCAAAACAAAGATAATTCAATAAGGTTTTTATTTTTATAAGTTGAAGTATCTCAGGTTGTTCTTACAAAAAGATATGAATTTTCGAAGTTGAAAGTTTGCTACTGGAAATCCAATTTCTGAACTGGAAGTCCGTTTCTTAACACATTTTACTCCCAGTTGGGAGCATAATTAGGCAACACTACAGTTCAACTAATTGTATATTTTACTGTTATATTTCCAACGCATCAAACGTATCATCAATAGCAGTTATGTATTAAAATTTATGTTATGTACAAGATGCTGGTGTAAGAGGGATCACTGCAGAAACTGCGGAACACCACGGTATTCTAAAATACAAATTAAATATCGAATGATGGTGAAACGACACGGGACAAGATTCAGGGGTTAGCTAACTAAATTATCTACGCGACCATAGGGGGTTCCGCATCATGGAATTTTCATACAGCAGGGAGAAGGTATTACAAAACGAGAATCGACAGCCAGAGCTGCTCTGGACTGCAGTCCAGAGCCGCACTCCGAACCAGTTTCTGTCATCTTTTTAAAACAGGAACAGACTAAAAGTTATATGGAGTTCTAGGTTGTCGAGTCAGCTTCGATATGAGCCCTCGAACGCAACATTCCATTGTATAATCAATTTACTATGATTTTTACAAAATTCAGGTACAGAAATTTACAGATTCGACGGATCTAAATGGGGATGACATTTCACGGTGTTAAGATCCGTATTTTCGAGCCAATTCTTAACACGGTATTCGTTATCACTAGGGCCATCTGTTATTCTTAAGTTCCGTCATTTTAAAATGGTTTTTCAGATTATGATTTGCATGGAACACATATAATAACGTTAGAATCGCAACTGAAATGAATATATAATAGCATGTAGCAAGTATTTGAACTTGCCTGACGACGAATTGATGACGATATGGCAGCGGTGGCTTGGACGGCGTTGAGAGGAGCCAACAGAGCTTGGGGCGTTTGGACAAGGATTCTTCGTAGGGGAGAGGGGGAGAAGGAGAGAGAGTGGAAGAATAAGAGAAAGAAGAAGAGGGTGGGATGTTTAAATAGTATTAGGATTTGATTTTTTTTTTTGATAATAATATATATATATATATATATATATATGTATGTGTGTGTGTGTGTGTGTGTGTGTGTGTTATATAAAGAGGAATAAAGAGTTGGATGTGAGTTGTAAAGAAAAAGAAAAAGAAAAATGTAGGGTGTAAAGAGAAAGAGAACATGAGAGTTATGGGTTGGAAAGATTATTTTATATGACTTTATATGTTATATTGAAAAAATACAGATGTCAGATATATTGCAGTTATACAACATGAAAGTGCACAGATTCTCATAACTAGTCGGGATAGATCATAAACATGAATCAAGACAGGTTTCCAGCAAGCGGATCGGATTGGAGGCAAATACATATGCCAATTATACTATTCATACCCAAAAAGCAATAAATCAAGAAATAGCCATAATTTAAGAAATACCCAAAATAGAACAGGTATAAATGAACTAGGGTGTTACATTATACCCAACTACAAAAGAATTTCGTCCTCGAAATTCCCGGAACAAGAAAAGACAACCAAACATGAATTTACGAGAAGAGATGTGGAAACTTCTGTCGAATCTTGTCTTCTCGTTCCCAAGTCGATTCTCCGTGCGAACGATTTCCCCATGAAACAAGTACGAGAGGGATAACCTTGTTCTTGAGGACCTTTTCTCATCGATCAACAATCGACATCGGTCGTTCCTCAAAGGTCAAATCCTCTCTTACAGTCAGCTCCGAATGATCCAGCACGTGTGTTTCATCTTGAACATACTTACGGAGTTGAGATACATGAAACACGTCATGAACATTCTCCAAAGCTGGTGGTAAAGCCCAAACGATAAGCCACTTCTCCAACACGCTCCATAATCTCGAAAGGCCCCACGAATCGAGGACTAAGCTTGCCTCGACTCCCAAAACGAATCACTCCTCTAGTCGGTGATATCTTCAAGAATACCATATCACCAACCACGAACTCTAGAGGTCTTCTTGATGTGTCGGCCCAACTATTCTGTCGATCTTGTGCTGCCTTCATGTGATTTCGGATAGTATTAACTTTCTCTACTGTTTGCACGATCAAATCTGGTCCCAACAATCTCCGTTCTCCAACATCATCCCAACAAACGGGTGAGCGACACTTGCAACCATACAATGCTTCGAATGGAGCCATCTGAATAGTCGCCTGAAAGCTGTTATTGTATAAAAACTCCACCAAATGTAAATGATCCTCCCATGAACCCTTGAAGTCTAACATGCAAACTCTCAACATGTCTTCAAGAATTCAACATGCTCTTCAAGACTCCTCGAGTAGACCAGAATATCATCGGTAAACACCACTATAAACTGGTCCAAGAACGGTGAAAAGATTCGGTTCATCGAGTCCATAAATATTGTCGGTGCATTCGTGACTCCGAATGGCATCACTAAATATTCGTAATGTCCATACTGAGTTCGTAACGCAGTCTTGCAAATATCTTCTGGTTTAACTCGGACCTGATGATATCCGGATCGCAAATCCAGTTTCGAGAATACCCTTGCGCCACTGAGCCGCTCGAATAATTTCTCCAGTACGAGGTATCGGGTACTTGTTCTTAATAGTCACCCGATTTAATTCTCGATAATCGATGCACATCCTCCTTGTGCCATCTTTCTTCTTTACTAGAAGAACTGGATATTCCCAAGGTGAATTGCTGCTGCGAATCTAACCCTTTTCTAGCAATTCAGTAACTTGCTTCTTGACTTCATCCAACTTCACTGGTACCATCGGATAGTTCGCCTTTAAGATTGGCGCTGCACCAGGAACAAGATTGATCGCGAACTCTACATCTCGTTTTGTCGGTAAACCCGAGATGTCCTCAAACACGTCCATGAACTCTCGAACTACAGCTGGCGCTTCCTCCTTAGCAACTTCCATTGACGAAAGAATATTGTTTGTCGGCCTAGCCCTAAACTCGACTGGCCCGACAGAACTGCTAACTCCAAACAAACTCCGGATGTCCGAGAATCTGGAAAATCACTTTCTTTGCCCAACAATCAATATGAGCATGGAAAGTGCCGAGAAAATCCATTCCCAAGACAACATCACAACTGCCGTTAACGATCACCAAGAAATCTGTAAATAACTCCCGTTCGAAAAACAACTGAACAATCCTTACACTTACTACTAGCTATGGTCTTCCCATTCCCAGTGTGTATGTCCCAACAACTAGACAGGGTCGTGCAATGAATTGAATGTGCAGTAATAAACTTGGACGACATAAAATAATGGGATGCACCAGAATCGAATAATGCTAATGCGGGAAAATCATAAACAAGTAGAATACATGAAACAACTTCATCTGAAGCCTTGGCCTCTTCAGCCGTCAAGGTAAGGCTCGAGCTTGATTGGGTCCCTAAGTTAACTGCTTCTGCTGAACATCATCCTTCATACGAAGCTTCGACGGACAAGCATTGATAGCATGATCCGCTGATCCACAAACCAAACAGAGTCCCTGCATCCTTCGACAATCTCTTCTTATGTGCCCAGGTAGATGGCAAAAGTTACAAATCACGCCCTTTCTCCGATCTGCAACGATGGGCTTCGTCATCGGTGCTACGCCACGTCGGTTTACTGGAATACCTCTACGCACAGGTGCTCGGTTTGGCTCGAACGCCGGCTTCTGCACTACAACTGCCTGCAGCTGCGTACCACCAGTCTTCAACGATAAGCTCTGCTGCTCTCGAGCCGCTTTAAGTACTTGTGAGAAAATGGTCAAACCTAAAGATACAATGTGTCTCTGGATTTCCACGTCCAAACTGCGCATGAACCTTCTTGCCCTATCAGCCTCTTTGGCAACCAAAGGTCCTGCGAATCAACTGAGTTGTGTCCACTCAGCCGCATGCGCATCCACGGGTGCGCCGTTTTGCTTCAGGTCGATGAATCTTTCTTCCATTTCTTCCCGTACAGTCTGCGGAAAGAACTTCTCTAAGAAACTCTGCGAGAAAGTTGCCCAACTGATCGGCCTAGGATAACGGGTCTCTTCCACAAGCCACCACTCACGGGCATAGTCCACCAATTGGATGCGTACTACATCCACTCTCTTGTCCTCCGGAATCTGTGCCGCAAAGAGTAGATTCTCCGTATCAACCAGCCACTGCTCTGCTGGTAACGACTCTTCCAAACCAGTGAAAGTGGACGGACCAAGTCTCCTAAAATCCGCCACGGTACCCATACGTTCAACTGGTTTGGCCGCAACATTGTTCACGGACTGCTGGATGGTCCGCAAACCTTCCTGAAAAGCTTTGGCTTGCCGCTGGTTCAGCTCGGCTTGCCGCTTCTGGTTCTCCAGCATCCCACGAATTACTTCAAGCAATGCGGCGTTCTCAACACGCCTCTGGTACGTTCTCAGATTCCTGTCTCCCATGATCCTACAACCAATATACCAACGAGGATTAGTATGATGACAAGATACAAAACTTGCTATGCATGATGACCATGAATCAAGGATATGAATCAAGACTAGAACTCCAAGTTACTTAAATAGAGTACTGTATTGTAACCATGTCGCGGTACATAGTTACAATCACATAACTCCACCCAAGTCGCCTAAATTCTAGAGATAACCAATAGGGAAACAAAAGTTTCAAGTCGATATGCAAAGAGGTTTGCATACCGTCAAGGTAAGGATCAAGAGGAAGTTAAGATTCAAGAATAGCAAGATGGTAAAGTGGCAGGACATGTTCCTAATCACGAGTATTCTGATTCGTGTATTGGGTCCAATACCCAACTATAAAAAAATCAAACCCGATTAACTTATATCCTATGGCTCTGATACCAAACAAACCCTGTCACGCCCCGCTTCCCAGAGTGCGCTAAGATAGGCACGTGACAGAGCCAACCATGCTACCTGTGGATAGGAAATATCCCTCCACAGTCACATTACGGCTGTAGAGATATCAAGAACAGTAATAAACTATCTAATACATGTCTATAAGCCAGAATAAACGAGTCATGGAATAAAATAATGCGGAAGCAAAAGATCCAAGTACAATAATAATCTGGAATTTACGTCCCATAATGAAGGCTCACATCAGGAATGAAAATACTAAAAGGAAACTGAACTAAACTAATGACAGGTCCTCACTGCTCGGCCTGTTCACTGAAATATTCCTGCTCGGCCTGTAGCAAAGGTAAAGGATCTGGGCCATGCAAAACCCAGACGTCAGTGCGCCATAATATCAATAATAATATAATCAAGGAGTAGCAAGACATGTAGGTATGAGTATGAACGGTAAATAACGTATGACAGTAATATAAATAAGGGCAATGAAGGGTAAAGGCCCAGGTGACGTACAGTGAGTAATCTAAACTGGTCTACTGGGTTAACTACTCTCAAGTCTTTGAAATCAATTTGATAAATCGTCGATGTAACTCAATAGTATTCCGTACGTGCCCGGGACCACGGTCAAGATTCTCGGGCTGAAACCGAGACATGCCGCTAGGCACTAAAATAGGAAAATATGTACCGATGAATGACGTCAACAACATCATCCCAAGGCTGGCCTACCCCTAAAACTGATCAGTATAAGCAAGCGAACTGTCGAGTTACAAGTCAGGTTTCATCATTGATTTTCCTATACCCCCAAGTTATGTGTTCAAGTCAGGTATTGATAAATCTGAAGTTAAAGACAACACAAGATCAAGCAGGAACATATTTGTCTATACAGACAACATGATATGTCCATCGGGACAACATATCAGGATTGTCGGCATTAGAAACATGATCAGGTAACATGTCAAGTAGTGATATATCAGGTCATATCAGGTGGTGCACAGGTATCAAGTCATGTCAAGTAGCAGTATGTCAGGTTATGTCAGGTAGTATACATGTATCAAGTCATATCAAGTAGTGCATGGTATCAAGCTGGTGCTCATAATCAAATTGTAGTAAGTATTGAATCAGGGTGAAAGTACGGATGTACAATAAAAGCATGGATGCACAAATATCGATTAAGGGTTACATCAAGACTAAGTAGGATGAACAGTATCAAGCATGGGTACTAATGTATTAATAATATGAGTTAATGTAATATGGGGTGCAACTAATTATGCAGAATTAATGGTATGGATACACAAATAAACATGGATAACATATTCAAACCGATTAATAACTATAAAAGTGGTATTGATTAACCATGCACAAGAAAGTTCCGTTCAGAAATTCAGCGTCACCCTGATTTGTAAAATAACTTAAAAATAATAAACGTTCTACAAAAGGGACGTGTCTTATACCAAAACAAAGATAATTCAATAAGGTTTTTATTTTTATAAGTTGAAGTATCTCAGGTTGTTCCTACAAAAAGATATGAACTTTCGAAGTTGAAAGTTTGCTGCTGGAAATCCAATTTCTGAACTGGAAGTCCGTTTCTTAACACATTTTACTCCCAGTTGGGAGCATAATTAGGCGACGCTACAGTTCAACTAATTGTAAATTTTACTGTTATATTTCCAACGCATCAAATGTATCATCAATATCAGTTCTGTATTAAAAGTTATGTTATGTACAAGGTGCTGGTGTAAGAGGGATCACTGCAGAAACTGCAGAACACCACGGTATTCTAAAATACAAATTAAATAACAAATGATGGTGAAATGACACGGGACAAGATTCAGGGGTTAGCTAACTAAATTATCTACGCGACCATATGGGGTTACGCATCATGGCATTTTCATACAGCAGGGAGAAGGTATTACGAAACAGGAATCGACAGCCAGAGCTGCTCTGGACTGCAGTCCAGAACCGCACTCCGAACCAGTTTCCGTCATCGTTTTAAAACAGGAACAGACTAAAAGTTATATGGGGTTCTAGGTTGTCGAGTCGGCTTCGATATGAGCCCTCTAACGCAATATTCCGTTGTATAATCAATTTACTATGATTTTTACCAAATTCAGGTACAGAAATTTACAGATTCGACGGATCTAAATGGGGATGACATTTCACGGTGTTAGGATCCGTATTTTCGAGCCAACTCTTAACACGGTATTCGTTATCACTAGGGCCATCTGTTATTCTTAAGTTCCGTCATTTTAAAAGGGTTTTTCAGATTATGATTTGCATGGAACACATATAATAACGTTAGAATCGCAACTGAAATGAATATATAATAGCATGTAGCAAGTATTTGAAGTTGCCTGACGACGAATTGATGACGATATGGCAGCGGTGGCTTGGACGACGTTGAGAGGAGCCGACAGAGCTTGGGGCGTTTGGACAAGGATTCTTCATAGGGGAGAGGGGAGAAGGGGAGAGAGTGGAAGAATAAGAGAAAGAAGAAAAGGGTGGGATGTTTAAATAGTATTAGGATTTGATTTTTTTTTTTTGATAATAATATATATATATTATATAAAGAGGAATAAAGAGTTGGATGTGAGTTGTAAAGAAAAAGAAAAAGAGAAAGAAAAATGTAGGGTGTAAAGAGAAAGAGAACATGAGAGTTATGGGTTGGAAAGATTATTTTATATGACTTTATTTGTTATATTGAAAAAATACAGATGTCAGATATAATGCAGTTATACAACATGAATGTGCACGGATTCTCATAACTAGTCGGGATAGATCATAAACAGGAATCAAGACATGTTTTCAGCAAGCGGATCGCGTCGGAGGCAAATACAGATGCCAATTATACTATTCACACCCAAAAAGCAATAATTCAAGAATTAGCCATAATTTAAGATATACCCAAAACGGAACAGGTATAAATGAACTAGGGTGTTACATATGTGTTGTAAGAGATCTTAAATGGTCTATATTTTCCTAGAAGAGAAGACAATACGAAATGCACCAGAAATGATTCAGACATCTCAATCTTTAGGGATTTTAGTTGAGAAGCAATATCCCTAAATTGCATTATATGCAACCGCACATCTTTAGAGCGGTCATACTTCGTACTTGTTAGGTTCTGAATCAAGGTCGTTGCTAAAACCTTGTCACAATTGACGAATTGTTCTTCAATCGCCTTCATGAAATCCTTTATTTTATCGCATTTGGGAATTGATCCCCTAATACTCCTACTTATATGGGATTTCTTGAGTATCATGCTTAGACGATTTGCACGCTTCCATTTTTCAAATTCAGCCTTTTTGATTGGCTCCGTAGTCTCTGTGGGAATAAAGGGACATTCCTCACGAAGAGCCAAATCTAAAGACTAAACAACCCAACTTCAAAAAGATTTTATCCATCCAGTCTGAAAAGTTATCACCGCACAATAAATGAACATCATTAAGTACAGGGACAGGAACAACTGCATAGTTAAATAAGGCAAAATTAATGCTACGAATGATACACTTTAGTTAAAAAATAATGACTTAAAATCTTATTGTGGGTAGAGCTCCTATATTTACAATAAATTCATTATTTTATACTTTACTTAAAACCAATAAAGATCAATTTTAATGAAAGAAACTCCTCACCTGTGGGTATACGATATTTCTTCCATTAAAGTATTTTATTGTCTTAACCTAATTAGTATACATATATAAATATAGGGCATAGTATGCATACATGTATATTAATTGCAATACTAGATGTTTAAGAAACAATATTAACAAGAGGTCACATGCTCATTACAAAACTCATGAATGTTGTGGCCATTTCACAAGTTTTAATAAAATTGTTACAATCAAAATATTAACATTTACATCTAGTTGTCCTTTATCATGCATACCACATAGCATGCAATTTACTTCATATAAATTGATATAGTTTTGATTGAGTTGCTAATGAAAATTGAGAGAAAAAATAAGGCTAATCTCTATTGAGTAGTGCATAAAAGCTAATCTCAAATAGAATAGAGCAAACAAATTCATTTTAAGAAAATTCTTTTATTTCGATAGTAACTCAAACCAATAAAATACAGTATATGAAGGAGGAAGAAGGGGAAAAAATACAGACTAGTTTCTATAGCGTAAAGTTTAGAAGACAGTCTCTTATAAAGTAGAGCGTATAAGTGTATGCCAGTTTGTATAGAGTAGAGCTTAGAAGCTAATCTCATATAGAGCAGAGCGCATATACTTATTAATTGTATAACACTTTAAAGTTCCATTTTTTTCTTTAAAATTCTGAACAACAAAATATGTTACAATTAAAACTCTGATGGAAGTTTAAATCTTCCTGTGTAAGCACTCTAATGTTGCTATGCTCATATGTCAATAAAGTTACAAAAAGAAATGGAAATTTATGCATACAAGCATCAATAAAAATAATATCATGGGATTAAGCCTTTAGGCTTTCTGTTAATAAAATTAATGGACTCGATTTAATTGGTATGCTTGCACTTAATGATCAATAATAAAATTAACAGAAAAATTTATCATGTTGAACATAAAGATGTCATTGTAAGATGCTTGTGAGATCCAAATTTATGGAATTAATAAAGAACAACCTTTAGGGATGCTATCAGAAACATTTATGGACCCAAATTTATGGATCTAAAAAAAAATCAATCAAAGTACTATTTACTCTGATACCAATTGTAAGGCTTAAAAGCATGATTAGCTTATTTAATAATGTCATGAACATGCAATACATGAACTTACCTTCAGCCATGATCGGAAATAGAATCTCTAATTCTCCTTTTTGATCTTTTCTTCTTGCCTACTTCATTATCTTAGGGTTTATCTTTTGATGGAAAATAAACTAATCTGAACTCACGGGGATTGAAATGTGTAGGTGGGTACTCCTTTATATAACCCTTCCATCAAGGAGCTGTGGAACTACCAAGCAGTTATAGAAACTACTTTATATTATGCTCAAAACTTAGTTTAATAAGATATAGAGTCATTATATCTTACACATGGCACTTTCCATTCTCTGAATAGTCTTGAGAAGCATTCAAGGTTGTATACAAGATTCTTGCAATCCCATCGACAAAATAAATTGATTAATTGTATGGAAGAGAAAAGTCCTTGCTCGGATTGGCACAAAGTTTCTCTCAAAATGCCAATGCCATTAAATTTCTCACTCTCTTTGAGGTCCCTTCTCAATATTGTTGCGGATGAGGATAATACTGTTGTGCTTGCAGCTGTTAGAGATAATTACAAGGACATGCTTATGAATTGGGTCTGTCGTTTATGAAGCTTAGCTGTCACAAATTTTATAGTTTGTGCTCTTGATCTTGATATATATCGGTTTTCGGTGTTGCAAGTATGACGCGCTTACTCTTCCCTTAACTTTTGATTATAAATTGGTTAAAATTACAATAAAATGCCTTCGTCAAACTGCTTACAGTAAGCTCCCTTAAAGCACCACATTTAAGCGTATTTTAAAGAAAAACTCCGTTGAAACTGAAGTCTTTGGAAGCTTATTGTAATAAGATAACTACAAGGTAGTTTGGTAAAAACATCGTAGTTAAGGGTAGTTTAGTGTGATTGGCCCTTTTAATTTAATGGATACTTTTAGTTTGTTATATTGATGCATTTATTTCTCTCAATTTTAGGGGTTGCCAGTGTTCAAGGCCCCTCTTGGTCCTAGCAACATCAGCTTTAACGATTGTCACTATGGCACCAAGTATTTTCATAGAGTGACAAAAGTGAAATCTTGGATAGTTTTGTTGATACTAAAACTTGGGTACAATGTTTTAATGAGCGATGTCGACATCTATTGGTTTAAGAACCCGTTGCCATATCTCCGTTCCTTTGGTCCTCCCACATGCACCATAGTCAAAATTCGTGATTCAGTAATAATTCCGCGAGGTCGAAAATTCGGATTCGGAGAATTATTCGGAAAAAGTCGGCAGGTTTTCATGAAAGATTCGGTGAGTGTTCGGGAAATGTTCGAGAAGGATTTCGGGCAAAAAAATTAATATAAATTTAATATATGAGACGCTCGATTTTGATTTCGTAAATTATTTGCTGTTTTTTGAATAATTCGTTTTTTTTTGAATAATTCGCGAATAATTCGGGAATTATTCGCGAATAATGCGGCAATAATTCGGCGCGTTCGGCGATGGCGAATAATTCGCAGATTTAATCGGCAGTCACATAATTCGCGAATTATTCACGAATTCGCCGAATAATTCGCGAATTATGTGACTATGGTAGGCACAGTCGGATGAATACAATGAGAAAGGTATTTTCTACTACTAAAGCCCCTTATACTTGAACCCTAGGTTGTTCCCTTCTTATATATGGAAAATGATTCCCACTTCTAGCTTTTTTTTTGTCTTCATTGCCTATAAAATTCCATCGCCCACGCTAGAATTTTTTGCATATAACAATTTCCCTTTCACCACAATAAGAATAGGATTTACTTAATTGGAAAATTTACAAATGACTATATTTTCTTGGATAAAATTACAAAGTAGTTGAAAATTAGGTTGGGCCACCGTCTCAAGTAAGCCATGGATGAAAAAAATTAACATTAACAGATTACAAGCAGTTCCATGCCCCTCATGAAATCCATCATCAAATAACATAAATAAATAGTAAATAGTATAGGAAGGCGTATATTAAATCGGACATGACTATAAAAGGAATCTATGTGTTATCGTATCCGTCCAGTTATCGTTAGTGAATACAAATTCGGGTACAGATAATCATTGGATATGAAAATTAATACCCATGTTTTTTTTAAAAACGAAGGCAAAATGCTCTCGTGTTTCATTAAACGACGATTTAATGAAACTACATCAAAATTCTTCAAAAAAAAGAGAATTGAAATTAACATGGAGATGCTAGGTAAACGATCCTCATACTTCCCGCATGCTAAGTGGGTGATCTACCATTTGAGCTACATTCCCGTTTATCAATATCCATGTTTGATAAGATATGAATATAGATTCCATTCGAATTATTCGTATCCGCCTACATTCATAGTTGAGATCATAAAAAAATATTTCATTCAAATTATTGATTGGTTTTTCTTAAATTAATTTGAACACGTTTCTCTTTGATTTTGTAGTTAGTAGTGTGCTTGCCAATATTAGAGTTTTTTTTTCCTGCTTATAATCAACCATTTGAGTTTGTTGTGCTCTGACATTTTTTACATTTGGTACATTCTTGCATGGCAATTTTAAATATTAACGTGCAATAATTTTTGACAGCCTTAACTTTCATCAAGCACAATCATCATTACGCGAATTACCATTTTGCTTGAGATAATTTATGGTTGGACTTCCATTCGAGGATAATGCGTGAGAACAATTGCTGGATGTTACCATATTCATATTATGTGGTCGTTGACGAATGCAAATATGGATCTGGATAGTTATAAGAAATGAAAATCCGTATATTATTAATCGACTATCAATGAGTTGAATTATATATTAAAAGTTTTATACACTTGTGGAATATATATTAAAAGCAGCGAGTTGAATTATATAATATGAAAATTAATAAGATAAGAGTACATGATGATGTGAAGATAACCGTGTCTGAGGAGGATGGAGGTTGACAACAATCAGTGATGATGCCAGAAAGATTCCGGACAAAATCTTTCTAAATTTCAAATGCAATTAGTGATGATGGCATGAATTTTCGAATGCAATTTGCCATCCGTTGAATACATGCAAATACATGCAATACGAGAAATGTGTAAAAACAGATATTTTTATGAAATTGTTTTGAGAGAAAATGAAGAAATTTTCTAAATTGTTTCGAGATAATTTAGGTTAAGCTTGACAAATTTGGCTGTAATAAAATTTAGTTATGATTCGATCGTCTACGCGAAAGTATATTTTTTAGGTAATGCATGGCATGGGGCACTCGCTAGTAAAATTATGTTGTGGCTTATGAACCTTTTACCATTTATATATATTAAGAGAATAGAATAATGGAGGAAAGATGGCATAGGACGGAATTTCCTCCTATGACGTTGAAAAATACAAAATTCATCGTGTTTTCCGACGATCGGACTCCATCATCTTCATCGTTTTCATCTAAGATGTGGGTACACCAAATTTCATGTGATTCTACAACCTTTTCATCGTTGATTTAGTGGGTTCAAAATTAACGGTTTACAGACAATAGAACTTTTTACATTGCTAAATAAAACGGTGAAATGGTTGTAGAATCACATGAAATTTGATGAACCCCCATCTTAGATGATAATGATGAAGATGGTGGATGTTGATTTGCGGAAAAAATGAGGGAGCGTGTATTTTTTCGACGCCATTTGAGGAAATTCCCTACTATGGCATCTTTCCTCCATTATTCTCGTATATTAAATATACTGCTGAATTTCGCTAGGATACCATGACCTGTTAGTGTTTTCCAGATAATATTATATTATCTATAAATTCCAAGTTGATACCTTGAACTTGGTCATTTTCAACCTACTGCCATGACCTTTCAACATTGTTAGTCATAGAATACTGTCATGGCCTTTCAACATTGTTTATCATATAATACCAAACTGCCTTCGGCTAAAGCTCTTTTAACTTTATATTCCTCTTCATTATCTCAACCAAAACACTATTGGAATTTTTTAAGGCTCAATTGCACAAAATCCCCTGTAGTTTACCCCATATATCACTTCTACCCCCTCAATCGATTTTATTATCACAAACATCTGTTTGTGTTCATCAACCAAAACCCTCAAAACACTCATGTCTTATCGTTAAACAATAAACAAGCTCTAGAGTTAAATTATGCAATCATTTGAGTTTGGAATTGAATGCGAATGTTTTATTAGGATTTTGGTCAATGAGCATACGTGGTGTTTGCGCTAATGTATCACTTGAGGGGGTATAAGTGCTATGCTGGTAAGCTATAGGGCGGTTTTGTCCGACTAACCCAATTTTTAGAAAACTGCTGTTTCTTTTGCTCAATTGAGTTTCTTGTCGCCTAATATATCACAGGGCCCATCAACCTACCTCGGCGATTAAACTCTGGTTTCTACTTCGCTCGCTCGGAACCACCGACAATATCTGCAATCGAAATGGTTGTGAAGCATGCATCCAATTCAAACCTATCGGAACAACCGAGCTTCTATGATGTGTTATGTGGAAAAGAAGGAATCAATCGTGTTGGTGATGATAGATGCCTCGAACCAAACACAAATCTAACAGTAATTTTCCTCAATAGCAATTTATTTCCAAAGGGCCCGTTTGGTTGCAGGATTATTAGTTTGGATTTGGATGTTGGATTGTGGAATCCTAGGATTCCACAATTTTGTGTTTGGTTGCAAGATTAGGATTTCTAGGATTCTTTTGTTTTGTATGGGAGGCCTACCATAAAAGAAGGATTCATGAATCATAAAAATTTTCAAGAATTCTCAAGGATTTGGCACTATTCATTGTACTTTTAGATGGGGCTCATATACTTTATTTATTTAATAATCCTCTCTCTCTATCTCTCTCTAAAATCCTCAAATCCAAATCCCACTTTTGTTTCACCAACCAAACAAAGATTACAAGGATCTATAAATCCAATACTAGGAATCCAAAACCAACCAAACAACAAATTACCAAATCCAGAAATTTCAACTGTACTATTTTTGGAATCCAAATTCCATAATCCTGCAACCAAACAGCCCCTAATGGAGCTTACAAAGATCTTTGGAGGAAGTCCAAGATCAAACCAGCCTGCTCAAAGTCAAAATGCATTATAATTCATAACAACTGGATCGGTGGGAGAAAGAAGAAGTTAGAGCGTCGAATTCATTCTCGGCTTTGGGAATATGATTCTAGTTTGAGGATAAGCGCTCAGAGCTGGCAAAGGATTAGATACTGTTAAGTGTCGGCTTTAGTGA
Organism: Agapanthus africanus; assembly: GCA_030015575.1. Lineage (NCBI taxonomy): Eukaryota > Viridiplantae > Streptophyta > Magnoliopsida > Asparagales > Amaryllidaceae > Agapanthus > Agapanthus africanus. The sequence goes on from JASDDO010000024.1 coordinate 103,721,066, forward strand.
ATCTACTTAAATATGCTGCAACAAGTTGAGATTGCAAAGTGATGGACGTTGGGATCTCCTTCAGATGTTGTCCTCCGTCGATCTGTTGCGAGAGTTGGTGAACGGCTGAGATTGGTGTTGAGGGTTGTCTCCTTGAGCGTGTGGATCTCAGTGGGCTTGTTGTGAGGCATAACCGAGTTATCTGCAAAAGAAGTCTCGGGGTGGTTGTACCACCGTGGACCCTCCAACGATCAAGTTAGCCGACGAATTTAGGCAGAGTAGCGGCTTATTGGAATAAAATTGTGTTGCCTGAGTCGTTTGAGAGAGGGGTTTTTATAGTGATCGCTTGGAGCGAGCTGGCATGAGATCTTCGCCGTCGGTTACGCCCCTGATGTTACCCCTGAGTGAATGACAGGATCCTCCCATTAATGACGAGATAAGCTCGTTAATAGGGGGATACGGCGGCGTGGAACGCGGGATGCTGGGTGGCGGATATCTCGCCTCTGGCGAGATACGCGGAGCCGTGGCGGAGGCGCTCGGGCTCTGCGTCCCTGGTTGCTCGGCAGAACCTGGGAGGCTTAGCTCAGCGGGAGGCTCGGGGGCGGGCGGGAGGCTCGGGGGCGAGCGGGAGGCCGAGGAAGCTCAGTTCTGTGATTACTCTGAGGAGAGCAGGGAGGGCTGAGAAAGCTTAGCGTGTAGGAGGGCTCGGAGGCGGGTTGATGATTATTTATATGGCGAGCATAGCAGTGTTCAGGGATCCATCGAGGGTCAGGTCATGCTTCGGGACGATATCCCGGGGATGCCTCCAATGTATGGTGCTTGTCCTGTTTCCGTGAGCCCCGGGACACGTCATCTACCATGTGTCATGATCTGGAGAGTTCCCATTTATGAGTATCATCATTAGCCCCCCACTCTCGTCTCGGCCTATTTATGGGTCGGGGCGAGAGTGGTTTGGATCGGTTTCCTAGGCTCATCCTGTTGTCAAGAACCTGTCGGCGCGGATTTCCAGGGAGATTCCGAGTAAGGCGGTTGCGTCGTTTAGATCTTTGAGCCCGCGTGTCGTATCCCGGGCGCTTGGATCTTCGCGCTATCTTGGATGACGTCAGCGGGTCAGGGGAAAAGATCGTGCATTTAAAGAAGGGCACCGATTCGCTTGTACGTCTGTTGAGGCGCAGGCCATGCTTCCGACACAGATTGGCGGACGTGACAGGCTGTCGCCTGCGCCCGAAGGGACATCTCCAATGGTCGTTCGACACGTGGGGTTTCGACGGCTGGCAGACACGAAGCTTCGTTTTGGCGGGAAACAATTTGAGCCGTCGAATGCTTCCCCTAAGCAGTATAAATAGGAGTGGGATCCCCCTTAGGTTCATACTTTTGCCATTATTTTCCTTTGTTGCGAGAGATTGCTCGGCGCTCTGTCTTTTAGATCGGATCCTTCACGCTCTTTCCTTGGAGAACTCCTTCATTTGAATCAGGTTAGGTATCTTCTTCTAAGGAGTCTGTTGAAATAGTTAGAGTAGTGTCTAGGGAGTCTTCCACCTCTTCGGCTGCTGACGGCCAAGAGTGTACCCTTGTTGCTTCCTCATCGTCGGGCCTATCCCGTGGAGTCAGGTCTATCCGCGCTGCTAGCCGTCCGGCTCCGACGAGGGTCCCTAAGGTGCGCATCGGGAACGCCCGCGATGCGCCCTCTGTCTTGAGGGATCTGGACGAGCTTACCAAGATTCGGTCTCGTTTCTATATCCCCTTTAACTATTCGCTCCGTTTGGCAAAGGGAGGCGAACGGGCGGACCTGATGCAGGGGAAAGAGATTGCCCTGTATTTGGAGGCGTTCCGTGAGGGAATGGGTCTGCCCTTCCCAACCGAGGTATGCGAGATACTTTGTTGTTTCCAACTCTCGCCGGGCCAGCTTATGCCGAACTCGTGGAGAATCCTCCTCGGGTTTCTGGTCCGGCTAAAGCTTAAGGAGATCCCCTTCATCTTGATCCTTTTTACTTTCTTTCTCTGCTATAAAAATCACCCCGGCACCTGCAAGAACGAGCCGAGCTGGTTGTATTTTTCCTTTAAAAAACGCAAGGGTGGGGTGGCCGGGTCGGGTGTGGTGGTCGTTTCTTCTTCCATCCATGACTGGAAGGAGAAGTTTGTATTCGTTGGGCCACCTGAGGGTGAGGACTGGTCTGTGCTTGTACAGTGGCACACGGGCGAAGCAGTCATCCTCTCCTGAGACGAGGACGGTGTCCATGTGGGAGACGATCCAGTGAGCCAACGTCTTGCATTCCGAGAAGGTCCTTAGCTGGGCTTGGCTCATCCCCGCGCGCTTTGTGGGTAAGTTAGGAGATTGGACGACCTGTTTAGACTTGAGTAATTTACTTTTGCCCTTCTTGCATCACTAACTTCTATGTGCTTTCTCCCTTTGCAGGACACATGAACCGGTCCAAGATTCTAGCTGCCATATCCACCATGGCCCGGAAGAAGGCCGGGGACGTGGTCTTGTCCCGAGCAGGCCCGAGCTCGGCCCTGAAACCGTCCCCACTGGCGAAGTCCTCCGCGGCGCCCCAGGCCACCGACCGTCGAGGGGACAGCCAGAAGCACGCCCGAGACCTAGAACCCCGGGCGAGGGAGGAGGAAGAGGCGACCGAGGTCCCCCTGAAGAGAAAAAGGACGGTCTCCCGCACACCGTCGACTGATATCTCTGAGGGGATTCCGATGCAGGAAGGGGACGTCTGCTTCGTGTTCCCCTCGGGGCTTTTCGTCGCCGACAGGTTGCTCGCGGACATAGAGCAGTCGGCCGGGGGAAAGATTCCGCGGGGGACCCTGAAGGCCCAAGTGGCCGCCATCGCTCAGGAGGCTGTTTAGGTCAGTATTCGTTTAAGTGTTGTCTTAATTGCCTTTTCTTAGCCCGGACACTTCTATATCCATCTGTTGCTTCCTTTAGGTCCTCCAACATCGTGCCCTTATCGTCAACATGGAAGCCGAGGAGATCGCCCTGGCCATGCGGAAGGTTGGGGAGTTGTTTTCGGAGGCGGAGGATCCACGCCTTCAGCTGCTGCAGGAGAAGGAGAAGACGGCCGCCCTTGAGATCCGGTTTGCCGCCGGGAAGCTCATGCTCTCTAAGAGCCAGGAGTCCTACCGGCTTATGGGTGAGCCCTACCGAGCCATGGAGGGCAAGTTGGAGGAGCTGGGTAAGCGTTATGCCTTAATGAAGAAGGCGAGGGACGCCAGCAGGAGGGAGACCGAGGCTGCGCTTGAGGCGGCGAAGATCGCCGAGCTTCGGGCCCGCAAGTCGGTGGACGCGTACAAGGCGTCAGACCGGTTCTTCACCGACCTCGGCGAAGCCTACGCTATCGTTTGGCATGCGTCCCTTAATGCCGTCAAGGAGTTGATGCCGGAGTTTGCCGACGGTGAGCTCCGTGCTCGGGTCCCTCTCTCGGTAGAAGCACCACAGGCGGCTGGCGCTGGAAGCGGGGCGGCTATGGAAGCAGAAATCCTGACCCCTGAGGGCGGTGCTGAACAAGGCGAGGTCCCGGTGGAGCCTGCTGCCTGAGCTCCTCCCTTTTTTTCTTTTAGATCCGAAAATTTTTGTAAGCCTCCGGATAATTTTTGTAAGGCTGAAGGAGCACCGAATACCCTGTAAAGGCTTTTTAGAACATAAATAAAACTGGGTTTATCTTCCTCTGCGTGACAATGTTTTTTCTTGTGTGAGTACTTGAGTTTGCCGGTCTCTTCCTTGATCCAAATGTTAGGCCGTAGGTCAATGACCGACCTTTTAGATGACGATCGCGCGTCGAGTGTAAGCCAATTAGTTGTCAAGTCAGGAAGGCCGGTGTCCTCCTGCCCCCGAAGTCAAAATGACGATCGTTCACTTAGGATACATCGGGAGACTCCTCCGAGTAGGAAGGAGTGTAAGCCATTCCTTAAAATCGGTTCTTAGCGTTAGGCGAACAACAGCCAAGTCAGAGTTGATCGGCTTCGGCGGGTTCTCCCTTTACACGATTCCCAGACCTTCGTCTTGGGATGGTAAGAATTCACCACTCGGAGGTTAGCCGAGTAGGGATTTGCACGGTCGCCCCTTGGTAGGGCGTTGATCCTTGGCGTTGGTGGGTAGGAGTGTACCCGCCAAGGGTCGACCGAGCAGGGAGTCTGCTCGGTGGCCTTTTGATAGGGGCTTCGATCCTAGCATCAGTGGGTTGGAATCTGACCGCTAAGGATTGACCGAGCAGGGAAGCTGCTCGGTGTCCTCATGAGGAGGGCTTCGATCCTTAGCATAGGTGGGCAGGATGTGCCCGTTAAGGATTGATCGAGTAGGGAAACTGCTCGGCGGCCTCGTAAGGAGGGCTTCGATCCTTAGTGTAGGTGGGCACGATGTACCCGCTAAGGATTGACTGAGCAGGGAAGCTACTCGATGGCCTCATGAGGAGGGCTTCGATCCTTAGCGTAGGTGGGCACGATGTGCCCGGTAAGGATTGACCAAGCAGGGAAGCTGCTCGATATCCTCGTGAGGAGGGCTTCGATCCTTAACGTAGGTGGGCATGAAGCGCCTGCTAAAGATTGACCGAGCAGGGAAGCTGCTCGGTGGCCTCGTGAGGAGGGCTTCGATCCTTAGCATAGGTGGGCATGATGTGCCTGCTAAGGATTGACCGAGCAGGGAAGCTGCTCGGTGGCCTCGTGGGAAGGGCTTCGATCCGGTGGCCTCATGCAGAGGGCTTCGATACGGTGGCCTCGTGGGGGGGGGCTTCGATCCTTAGCGTAGGTGGGCACGATGTGCCCGCTAAGGATTGACCGAGCAGGGAAGCTGCTCGGTGGCCTCGTAAGGAGGGCTTCGATCCTTAGCATAGGTGGGCACGATGTGCCTGCTAAGGATTGGCCGAGCAGGGAAGCTACTTGGTGGCCTCGTGAGGAGGGCTTTGATCTTTAGCGTAGGTGGGCACGATGTGCCCGCTAAGGATTGGCCAAGCAGGGAAGCTACTCGGTGGCCTCGTGAGGAGGGCTTTGATCTTTAGCATAGGTGGGCACGATGTGCCTGCTAAGGATTGGCCGAGCAGGGAAGCTGCTCGGTGGCCTCGTGAGGAGGGCTTCGATCTTTAGCGTTGGTGGGCAGAATGTGCCCGCTAAGGATTGACCAAGCAGGAAAGCTGCTCGGTGGCCTTATGGGGGCGTTGGTCAGTTTCCCTTGACCCGCAAACCCTGGAAGAGAGACCGTCGTGGACAACACGTGGCAGAAGCGCACATGCGAGACGCGTCACTCCGTAGTGCGTGTCATTCCAACTCCCATTGACCGCTTGGGGCCCGTGAGGGATGGCATGGTCGCCATGCGGCAGCTCCGTATTGGGAAATTTGTAAATATCCTGTGATTCGCGTTTTCGCGCGTGAAAACTTGGGCCTTTAGGGATTCGCTTAGGGCTTATAAATAGCGAAGGCATTTCCTTCAAAAAAACCCATCCTTGCGCTTTTGAAAAATGGCCGGGTTTATTTACAGCGTCAAGGAGATTATTTCCTTCGATGATGTGTACCTTTATGACCCGGAGTGCACCGAGGAGACGTACCAAGGGGTGATAGAGCGCGTGGAGAGCCACTTCGGCCGCCTACTCCCCCGGCGATCCCCTCTCCTCCAATTGCTCATGTACGCGATTTGGAGAATGTCCCCGGACCTGAACAATGCCTTATCCGAGCAGCTGCAGGACGAGGCAATCAACAAGTTGCACACGCTCCATCACTTCGGCCTAATCTCGAAGAGCAGGCGGGATCTCTCGGCGGTTCTTCTTCTGGAGTGTTTCCAGAAGAGGCTGATCGCCGACTCCTGCCCGGCGGGTGCGGTCTCTGGCCTATTCGTGGCCTCTCGGGTCCGCGGGCACCATGATAGGGAGCGGGCCGCAGATGCTAGGGCTCGGCTGGCGGAAATCTCCCCGGAGTACCACCAGCAGTGCTTCCTGAATCCCCGGCCCCCTTTACTGTAATATTTTTGTGTATATATATATATTTTGTGTGAGGCTGAGGAGCCCATAATACCACTCAATGAATAAAGTTCTTCTTTTCCGATGTGCTTTTGTCTTCTTTTTATCCCTTTAGTATTTTTGCATATTTTCTCAAAAACGAATCTGGGGATCTCGGAATCGTGAAAGAGAACAAAATTTATGGAAGAAGTCTCTTATAACTTGGGAGACTTAATAAAAATTACATTGCTTCGAAAAGATGAAAATACATTCATTTGTATAGTTTGAGTTTCTCAGCGTTGTAGGGTCGAAGAAACTTGCGTCCTCCCGCGTCTTGTAAGCGATAGGCTCCACCGGACAATACTTCGGAGACGAGAAATGGGCCGTCCTACTTCGGGGAGAACTTGTGCAGATTGCCTTGGTTTACAAATTCGTTCCGTCTCAGGACTAAATCTCCCATCTTGAAGGCGCGATACTTAACTCGTGCATTGTAGTAGCGAGCAATTTGCTGTTGATAAGCGACGGCTTTGATCTGTGCTCGGTCCCTCTTCTCTAGCAAGATGTCCAAATTAGTCCGGAGCTCCGAGGTGTTTGCTTCGTCATCGAAGTGTTCGACTCTGTAACTGGGCAGTCCGATATCTGTTGGGACCATTGCCTCGGTACCGTAGCAGAGGCTGAAGGGGGTCTCTCCCATGGGCGTCTTCTTCGATGTGCGTAAGGCTCATAACACCCGTGGTAGTTCTTCGACCCAGCGTCCATGAAACTGAGCAATTTGTGTCCTGCCGAGCTGTCCATATGCTGGTCTATACGAGAGGGTATAGTTGTCTTTCGGGCAGGCCTTGTTCAAATCTGTGAAGTCGACGCACATGCGCCACTTCCCGCTCGCCTTTTTAACTATGACCATATTCGCCATCCATTCCGAGTAGGCCACATTTTGAATGAAGTTGGCTGCAAGCAACCTATCGACCTCGTCCTCGATCGCCTTTTGTTTAATCGGAGCGAAACTTCGCTTCTTTTGTCTGACGGGTCGGGCCGTCGGGTCGATCCCGAGCTTGTGTGAGATTACCTTGGGGTCGATTCCGGGCATGTCAGCAGGCGCCTAGGCGAACACGTCCAAGTTTCCTCGGAGAAAGTGGATCAAGTCTTCGCGTCGGGATCCCGTCAAAAGGGATCCGATCTGGACAGTTCATTCCTTGTTCCCCTCGACGAGGGGGACCTCTGTTAGCGCCTCCACCGGGGCTCTTCAGATTTCCTTCTGTTTGTCACGAGTATCCAAGGACCCCTGGAAATCATTTGTGCTTCCGAGGTCGTCGCTTTGCTCTTCAGTGATGGATGTTGCCGTGAAGCAAATCTTGGCGATTTGCTGGTTCCTGTAGACCCGGCCTATCCCACCTTGATCCAACGGAAACTTGATCGCGAGGTGGTAGGTCGAGATATGAGCCCGAAGAGAGTTTAGCGTCGGGCATCCCAGGAGGATGTTGTAGGACGAGGGGATCCTGGCGACGATGAATTCCACCGGTACGGTCTTTGTACGACCCGCTTCCACAATGTTAAGGAGGAGGGTAACCACTCCCTCGGCCGGGATGGAGTGGTTGGTAAACCCTGATAAGATGTGGGTGGTTGGCCGTAGGTCTGATGGGCCGAGCCCCATACGCTGGAAGCAGTCATAGAAAAGGATATCTGCCGAGCTTCCTGAGTCAACCAATATCTTTTGAACCTCGTAGCGGTGGACCCGTGCCGTAATCACGAGGGGATCGTTGTGAGGCAAGGATATACCGTGGAGGTCTTCATCAGTGAAGGTGATGGGCTCGTCGGTCTTGCAATTCTTCCGGGGTTGGTCGCTTGTTCCTTCGACGGGTTAGAGGCGGCGAAGCTCGCCAGCCCTATATGCACACCCTGAAGAAACGACCATGATTTGGTCGATCGTTAATTCACCGGGAGGGGGCTGGTTCTCACGCTTCCTGTCCTCCTGTTGCTTATCCCGCAGGTACTTCGCCAGATGGCCTGAACGGATCAACTCCTCGATGTAATCGCGGAGTTGTTTACAGTTCTCGGTCGGGTGCCCCTGCGACCTATGGAAGGCGTAGTATGGGCCCCGGGTTCTTTTAGCTGCTCTATTGGTGACCGGAGAGAGCTTGAAAAATCATTCGTCCTTCGCCTCCTCTAACAGCTCGGTCTGAGAGTGTTGAGTGGAGTATACTCCTGGAACTTCGGGGAGTATGGCTTTGGCCGGTCGACCTTCTTCTTCTCTTCTTTGCCCCTCTTCTTTTGGTCGGCCTGGTCGTCCCGGGGTAGGTTTGCATTTACCTCAGACTCGAGTTGGATTTCTCGCTCGGTCCAAGCTTTCATCTCGGCCATGGTCTTCGGGTGCGCTAATGCAAAGAAGCGGAGCCACTTCTTGTGCCTAAGACCCGACCTCAGAGCGGTGATGACAGTTTCATCCCGGTGCTTGGGAACCTCAAGAAAAGCGTTGTAGAAGCGAGTGACATATCCTTTAAAGGATTCTTCGTCCCCGCTCTTTAAGGTGAAGAGGTAATCGACAGTCCGCTTCTGCCGTCTGTTCCCAACGAAATGTCCGAGGAACTGGGCGGCCAGCTCATCAAAGGTAGAGATGGAGCGTGGCATGAGTCCTCGGAACTAGTCTCGTACAGCCTGGATGAGTGTGGCGGGAAATGCTCGGTATTGGGCAACGTCGGAGTTATCCTGGAAGCTCATGCCCGTCGTGAATGCGCCCAGATGGTCCTTCGGGTCGGACTTTCCGTCGAAGAGGGCCACCTTGGGAGGTTTGTTTCTGGACAAGACGTATACGGCGAGCAACTCTTCGGTGAAGGGCTTTGTAAGCGAGTCGGCGGCATACATAGCCCCTCGCTTGACGGGTGACCCTCACGATATATACTCTCGATTTTCTTTTCGAGGGCGTTGAGACGATTGTGGTACCCTGAGGATTCGGCGTGGTCGGAGTAGCGGCCCTTCTCACTTGTGGCATGCGCTTGGCTGCAACTCCGGTTCCGTTCTATCAAATTTCTCAGGTCCCCCGGCGAGGTCCTTCTTGAGTCCTGGCAGCGAGTGCCGTTCGTGCGATCCCGTTGAGGGAGGGGGTGTCGGTCATGCCTGGGTGCAGGCGAGCTGACCGATACCTCCTCAGGAGGGACGGAAACACGACGGGCCTCAGGGCAATGGGCTCTTTCGCGAGACCGCGGCGTGGGGCTATGTGGCGCCCAGCGGGTCATAGAATTGGTCGCCGCGGGGGACCTGTGGTCGCTGGAATGAGCAAGACGTTGCTCAGTGGTGCCAGCGTAGGCAGCGTCATCTCCCCCTCTGCAGAGGTCGTGATCCCCGGACGGGGGAAAGGTGACCTGGGGGCTAGGCCTGTCGTTTGGACGCGGACAAGGGCATCTACTATGAACGCAAGCCTATCAATCCTTGCTTAGAGGGCGAGGATGGCATTCGGTGGGGGAGTAGATCCGTCCGCGCCTCCGTTGTGGGGAGGGCGGTGGCTTGTGCTGGGATTGCCACGGTCCTCGCTCGCCATATAGTCAAGAGCGTAAGATCAATTTTTGATGGGTGGAAAAATTTCTAGCTTCCCACAGACGGCGCCAACTGATGGAGGTTGGGATCTCTTTCAGATGTTGTCCTCTGTCGATCTGTCGCGAGCGTTGGTGAACAGCTGAGATTGATGTTGAAGGTTGCCTCCTTGAGCGTGTGGATCTTAGTGGGCTTGTTGTGAGGTGTAGCCGAGCTATCTGCAAAAGAAGTACTGGGATGGTTGTATCACCGTGGACTCTCTGACGATCAAGTTAGCCGAGGAATTTGGGCAGAGAAGTGGCTTATTGGAATAAAATTGCGTTACGTGAGTCGTCTGAGAGAGGGTTTTTATAGTGGTCGCTTGGAGCGAGCTGGCGTGAGATTTTCGCCATCGGTTACGGCCCTGACGTTACGCTTGTGTGAATGATGGGATCCCCCATTAATGGCGAGATACGCTCGTTAATGGGGGAATACGGCGGCGTAGAACGCGTGATGTTGGGTGACGGATATCTCGCCTCTGGCGAGATACGCGGAGCCGTAGCGGAGGCGCTCGGGCTCTGCGTCCCTGGTTGCTCGGCAGAACCTGGGAGGCTTAGCTCGGCGGGAGGCCGAGAAAGCTCGGTTCTGTGATAGCTCGGAGGAGAGCAGGGAGGGTTGAGGAAGCTCAGCGTGTAGGAGGGCTCAGAGGCGAGCCGATGATTATTTGTAAGACGAGCATAGGAGTGTTCAGAGATCCATCGAAGGTCGGGTCATGTCTCGGGACGATAGCCCGGGGGATGCCTCCAATGTATGGTGTTTGCCCTGTTTCCGTGAGCTCCGGGACACGTCATCTATCACGTGTCTTGATCTGGGGAGTTCCTATTTATGAGTATCATCACAAAGTTTGAAACATGAAGGGGCCAGAATTGGCGATATTCACAAAGTAAGCTTTTGTTTTGCTCTCCACTTTGTGTGCTTGGTATCACTTGGGGCGTTCACTTCATCAACACATTCAGGTACAGACAGATAATAATATTTCAAACGAGAATTATAGATAACCTTGGCAATGGAGAACAAGAACAAAAGAAGTTAACATCAATGACAGTATCTTTTCTTCCTCGCTCATATCATCAGAGAACACAAATTTTGAGCTCTCATTTGACATTAACTCATGATATTTTTGAGATGGTATCTTCCTCCTATTTTAGTTGCCTCCCTCTCCCTCCAACAAATAGGAAGAAGCTCGATTCGTTACCTTTTAGATATGATTCGAGGATACATGGTGAATTGAGCTCTACATCACTAGTCGAAAACAAAGATTCAATAGTGAGGATTGTTCTTGCTAGTGGAATGGTTGAAATCTATGACAGCGTGATCTCGGCTTTCTCAGTGATTCAAAGGTACCCGGGCCTCGTTCTTGCTCGACCCGAGGTTTTTATGAGGCCACATGACTCGCTCGTGGGCCCCAAAGAGATGCTTTTGCCTGGCCAGAAGTTTTACCTTGTGCCTAAAACAACTCTGACGAAACTGATGCTACAGAATAGGAACAAAGAGAAAGTGAAAGTGGCCGAAGTTAAAGTAGAGGAGGGAGAAGAAAAGATATGTTTTGCAAGAGATTTTTATATAGCGAATGAGAAATGGAGGCGGTGTACAATGAGAAGACACGGGAAAGAGCCCGAGGAGGAGGAGGAGGAGGAGGAGGAGAAGAAGAAGGAATTTAAGCCGCCAATTACGAATGTGAGAACGAAGAAAGGATTGCTCGAGGGTTGGAAGCCTCCACTTACATCTATTGAGGAGATTTCTCCTTAGAATATTTGTTGCTCATCTTGTTCGAGTTGCAAGTTATTTTTTCACGGAATGTAATGAAATGTGTATTTTTCATGGATGAGCAATTTCGCATTACCTATTCATTGCAATTCCTACAACTGAGATCTGTTTCTACCATTTCTTGTAAAGGCCATATTTATCTTGGACTGGAGTTTGAATAATACAGATTCGCTTAAAAGGCCAATGAAAATTAGTTCAGTGAGGAATTGTTTTGTGGAGATTACAAATAATTTGAGTTGAAGAGAGCTTCTTCTGTATTTAGCGGGTAATTGAGAGCATGTGCTCGTGGAGTTGTACTAATTATTATTTGTTTCTTGAAAGAGTGAATGCTTTAATTGTTGCTTGTAATTTATAAAGCATAAATTTGTCTCTAGTACTGGTTTCCTTTTGCTGGCTTGTGTTATTGTCTGTTGGTGTTTTATCGGCTGCATTTGCTCCAAATTTCCAATTGTTGTTAGAGAAATTGTTGGCAATTTAATGGTATATATTCCCCCTTTTTTGGGGCGAATGCTGGATCTTCTACTGAAATTAGAAAATGTAGTTTTATTTTGGCTAGATTATAAGAATCTTTTATTATTTTTGATCGATTAGCAGGAGGCCACGGTCAATTTGAAAAACATGAATTTTGCTGTGCATTTTAAGGATCGTTAACTTTTTCACTCTATGTTATTTTGTTTTGGTTGAATATTAGAGAATAATGAAAAAGAAGGCCCCATAAGTCTTTTTGGTTAGATGGTGTCAAAAATTTATATCTTCCATGGTTTTTTTTGGCATTCATCATCATCATCTTTATCATGTAAGATGTGGATATACCAAATTTCATGTGATTTCACAACTTTTTCACCGTTGAATTAGCAATGTAAAAGGTTCTATTGTCAGTAAACCGTTAATTTTGCACCCACTAAATCAACGGTGAAAAAGCGATGGAATCACATGAAATCTGGTGTATTCACATCTTACATGATAAAAATGATGGTGATGGATGCCGATCGTCGAAAAAATCCGTGGAGAATATATTTTTTCGACGTGGTAGGAGCAAATTCTCCATTATCCTCTAAATATTAATATTGACTAGCAAATGAATCTATGTTAAAAATAATGATATCCAGTGCAAATAAAATCAAAAATTAAAAAATTATAGAAGCCGTCCGTGGCCATTTTGAAAAATAATCAATGGAAATGATAACACTGTTGAAGTTGAAATAGCTTTTTAAAACTAAGAATGGTTTCTTGCTGTGTGGATAAAAGTAACTAACTTAGGTATTTGTCATTTAGACTTCTATTTTAGTTGGGATTTATAGACTGCAACTAATTAGTTGACACGGTAAAATTGGGTAAAATAGGAGGATGGTGCGCGGGAGCAAACTTTGTGGTGGGATTGGTGGCGCTTGACCCCAGACAAAGTTTAGTTCATTAGCATATAATTAGGGGCAATTTACCCTAAATTACCCTCAACTATCACATTTTTCACTGAAGTACTTCAATTTTTTTAGTGACAACAATACACCTTAGACTGTGATTTGTAAGGGAATTGTTTCCGCTACCCCGGCCGCCCCCACCCCATCCCATCCCATCCCATCCCAAAGTAGCACTTTGGTTTGTGTAGGGTAAATTACATTAAAACACCCTTTAACCATCATTAGATTTCACAAAAATACCTTGAAGTTTTTTTTGTTACAGTAAAATAGCTTAAGCTATGGATTTCACAGGGAATTTTTTCACTAAAGTATCCTCAAAATGGATAGCGAAGGCACTTTGCCGTATAAAAAAAACTTCAAGTACTTGAGCAAAAAACTGCGATAGTTAAGGGTATTTTAATGTAATTCACCGTCGTCTTTTTCACTCTTCTCTTGTCTCTGGCGACGAAGTAAAACCCTAACCCCCTTATTCTCCGTGGATTCAATGGACAACAACAACACATTGCGCACATCTGCTGAAGCGCCTGCCAATTTCACAGAGCAAGGAAGGTATCTAAATTCTAGGGTTATACGCAGTGAAAGGCTCTCGAAACGAAGAGAAACCTAACCTAAGGTGAAACCATCACTTAAACCACTTTATAATTTGCCATTTTAGCGCTATCTCAGTTTCCTATTGTTTGTGTTGTTGTTGTTGTATGTGAAAGGAGTATTTTTTCGAGTTCAACTGTTGATGTTGGTAAACTTTTATGTGCAAATGGAACGGTTTGTGTTGCTAAAAGATTGAAATTTCATGGAAATGATTAGGTTCTTTTTGAACTGCAATTTACGCCTTGAGCTTCAAGTTGTTGCCCCCCATGGTTTGAAATCTTGGCTGATCATGATCCTGGATGGCTGATTCCGATCCAAGAAATGACTGTCCAAGATGCGATACAGATAACGTCCAATACATAGTTATATTAGGCTTACCATTTGATTAGTGGGTTGGTTGATTAATTTATGGTTTATTTGACGCCATTGATTACTATAAAAATATTAACAACATTACAGTTATCTTTACCAAGCATCAAAAGAACCGTTCTACCTAACATCTAGTGCGCTAAAGAATTTGTCAAATTGTTTAGTTGCTGATACTATTTGTTTAAAGTTTCATAATTTAATGTTTTTTCTTACGATATAAAACCCGAATTTTCCAATCCGAGATTGCAGATACGGTCAAGATGGTAGATTTTGACCCGAAATTTCATACACGGGTAAACACATTGATACTGATACCGAGATTTTAAACCTTGGTTGCGCCATAAAGGGAGTGGGAGATCGCATAGTGAGATGAAACGAATAACTTAAACAAGGGAATACGTCTGTTGATATGTAACTCGAAAGTTATATTCAATTTTATCCCACAACAATATTGTGTATGAAGATATGTAGGTTGATATCCATTAATTAACAAAAATTGTAGAAATATTGGTTGATAAAAAAGTTTGTAATTAAATGGATCACATGGTATATTTGGTGAAGCAATGGATCTAATTAGAAATGGCCGTTTTTGAAGTTGTATTACTTTTTTTTTGGAGGGACATTTTTTTTACAGAATATGCATTGCAGTTTCCTTTTGCATTTATTATTATTATTATTATTATTATTTTTTTTTTTTTTAATTCTTGACTATAAAAGAGAGAGGGCAGTGAGAAGGAACAGAGTCGATGTTTTGAGTCTTGTAGAGAGTTCAAGGTACTCCTCAAATTCCTTTTCCATCTTCTTCTACCTTCTTCCTTTTACTATTAGCTTCATTTTGTTGTTCTCCAATTCTCATATACGCCATCTACTTTGTTCTTCAGTCTTTCCAATCTTACCCCAACCCTCTTCCCAATAACAATTAGTGATTCTAACCCTTCAGTTCTTTAGGAATTCAGATAAACAGTATGACTGTCCTCAGTCATAATCACGAAACCAATGAAGAGGGGACCGGACCTGGAACAACAATGCGTTCGTATCACCAAGAAACCAATGAAGATGGAGCTGGACCTGAAACAACAGTGGGTTCATATCATCCTGAAACCAATAAAGAGGGATCCAAGATCATAGTCGAAGAATCTATAAGAATAATGTGAATGATATTCTTGGGTACTTGTTTTTTTGTTGTTAATATTATGATTGTCATTCCCCCTATTTGTTTTTTTCTTGTTACTTGGCATTACTTGTTATATTTTTGTTTTGTAGGAAGATTTTTGTCGTTGGGCTTCCAAAAGACACTACTCACGGTTTGTTGTTCTTTACCCTAGTTTAGTATTTTTGAAGATTGGGTAAAATTTTGTGCTATATTTGGTAGTTTTCCTCTGATTCCTTATGCTATACTTCCAATACAATCAAGATTCTAGAAGCTGGTCAATAATGACCGAAAAGGTGTTAGGTGCTGTAAGGTTTCATATGTAAGATCAGAACAAAGAATCAAGAAGTCTCAAACGGACCCGATAAGAATTTGCAAAGTTAGCTTCAGATATCAAGAACTTAGAGACACTGGTGCTTGAATAAGACGGGGAAAATAAAAATAGGGTTTATGATTGATTGGGTGCTGTGCTTGCCATACCCATATTTCAATTAACGAAAAGCAGCAGCAGCAAGCCTTTATCCCAAAAGTTTGGTTGTATGAATAGTTAAGGGTTGTATAGATTAAATTGACAACCTACACGGCCTTTTTGTTGGACATGCTATCAGTTAAACTAAAATGTTACGAAAAATATGTCTTTCAATGAAAGTCGTCTAATGAGAAGATCATGTTCGCATGATTAACTCCCAAGACATGGGAGAGTTGGTAGGGAATGCAAAATGTGATAAGGAGGTCACAAGTTCAAGGCATGCAAATCACATAATGCGAGAGGAGATCAATCCACATGGGTTCGACCCTGTAGCTTTACAGTTACTTATATGTTATGATCCAAGTCTAAAGTGAATATAAAATTTGGCCTATTTTGGTAAAATTGTTCAGATAGAATTTGGTTATATTTAAAACATAATTGATGGCTTTTGATCATTAGTCTCAGTGTTTGTAATTGTTGACAGATAAATATGTAGCTTGCTTAAAAGAATTAACATTTAAAATGTGTATAGTATTACTGTGGTGGCATGAATTTTTGTCTGAACAACTTGTGGCCGAGAATTTACACATCTTGCTTAGAAGTAAGTTAAATATTATCTTAGCACTAGAAGTTTAGATGGGACTTCAGAATCTTAATATTGATTGCGTTCTTTGTTTGCTGATGCTGTGGATTCTTTCAAAAATCATTTTAAGCTGTTTGGGGAAGTTGCGGAGTCAAAAGTTATAAAGGACCGGAGGTTTGGATTCATTACTTATAATGACCCAAGAGTGGCTGAATCACTCATTTCTAAGACTCATAACTATAATGGATTGCAGGTAAATATTTGTGTTTTTTCTATGTCAATCATTTCGTATTACAATAATATTAGAAAAAATATAGAAAACTATCCTTATGTCTCTTTTGAATGCTCAATTGGTGTATGATCAAAATAAAACACTCATTAACAGCTTCTGAGACCTCTATATCTTTGTAGTTGCAAAATATGCAAATTTCTGAACCAACTTATTACAAGACGAAGCACAATTTTAAGAAGCCTAAAACCAACCTATATGGAAAGCTGGTTGAAATAATCCTTCTTGTTTATCTGGGGTCATCTACAGGGATTCTACATCTTTTGTCCTGTACACTTACGATTGCATTTTACATACTGTTGGGGTAAAAATTTACACCCCGGTTGACCAAGTCAAAATCAAAGTCAACCCCAAGCTAAGTGGGCCCAAGCCCAGATCCAGTGGGCCCATGCCCGGGTCGAGCCCGAACATGAAGCGGGCGGCCTCCCCCCATGCCAAGATAAAAATTTTGTAATAAATAATTTTGTTGTATTTCTTTTATTTTATTTTCGGATAAATGTAAGAAAAATAGGCGTAAAGCCAAATTTTTGTAAAGCCCATGGCTTATGTGCAAAAAGAAATGGCACATGAGCCATGGGATAGGCAAAAATGCCATTTTGTGAAGCCCAAGGGGCTATGTGTAAAATGTATGGCCTATAAAGGCAAGGATAATGAAATATCCCAACAACTTTTTCTCTCTCCAAAAAAAGAGTTTCAGAGCTGAGCTCTTTCTTTCTTCTTCAAGGTTCCAAAAGCTTCTTCTTTCTTTTGAATTAAATCAAGAGTTTTACTCTTCCTTTTTCAAAACTAAATAGTTTTCCACCACAAAACCCACAAAGGGGAACTTGGATCTGTCATCAGATCTTAAAAAGGAGAGATTTTGAGATTTCACATCTCTTGATCTTCAAAATCCAGCAAGCAACAGGAGGAAGAAGAAGAACCCCTTCCATTAACCCCAAAAACACATTCAGGAGTCCAACTCCTCTCTGATTTCTCTTCTGAGAATTTTTTTTAGGCTAAAAGCCTCTTGTGCCTCTCCGGCGCGCAGCGCAAGTGCGCAAGGCGCCCGCGTGCCAACACGTGGCACGCGCGCTTGCGCACCTGCGCAAAGCGCCCGCGTGCCGACACGTGGCGTGCGCACCTGCGCTCTTGCGTAAGTGCGCAAGGCGCCCGCGTGCCGACACGTGGCACGCTCGCTTGCGCACCTGCGCAAGTGCGCAAGGCGCCCGCGCGCGCGACACGTGGCGTGCGCACGCTTGCGCGCCTGCGCAAGTGCGCAAGGCGCCCCGCGTGCCGACACGTGGCGCGCGCACCTGCGCGCCTGCGCAAGTGCGCAAGGCGCCCGCGTGCCGACACGTGGCGCGCGCGCCTACGCGCGTGCGCAAGGCGCCCGCGCGTCTGCGCGCGTGTGCAAGGCGCCCGCGCGCCGACACGTGGCGCGCGCGCTTGCGAGCCTGCGCAAGTGCGCAAGGCGCCCGTGCGCCGACCTGCGCAAGGCGCCCGCGCGCCGACACGTGGCGCGCGCGCTTGCGCAAGTGCGCAAGGCGCCCGCACGCCGACACGTGGCCCCCACGCATCCTTTGGATGCCTTTTCCCCTTTATTTATATATATATATGTATATACATACATTTGTATACAAATGTACACATACACATACTCTGCAACATTCTCCCCCTCCAAAAAATTTTCGGGCCGGGGCGCTGCCCCGAACCCCGCAAGGGGGCTGTTAGCCCCCTTGACCCCCAGCCCGCTATCTGGGTAGCAGGACCCCGTAAAAACTCTGCGTGGCTCCCGATATATCCAAACCCCTCCTTTTCAAGACACAACACACGTACACTGCACATTGAGTTCGCATGACCATTTTTACCCGTTAATCGGAGGTTCCCTCGCCCCAAAGGCGATGGGTAATTAACGGCGGCTTAGTCCGCGGCTGCCGGAGATTCGGATCCCCACAATCATTAAACTCCGGCCTACCCTAGGCAGGGGGAATCTGTAGTACGCCTGACAAGCGCGCGCGTATTCCCATCTCACTGGGGTGACGAAAAACACACTACAGATTCTGGCACGCCCGGTGGGACCAATCTCTCCCTCCCATATTTCGAGTTAAACGTTCATGCGAGCTCAATCAATATACATACCTGTATTTATACTAAAAATAATGCTTTTTCATGCAGATTTTCAAGCAATCAACCTTCGACGACAATGTCTCCCCAGACGAATTGAGCTTCCAACGCACCCCGATTCCGTACATGGTCAAGATCAACGCTCGTGTGGTTCTCCCCGCAAGCCTCAGTCGACAGTGGGAGGAACTGCCCCGCCAGTTCGGCTCCGTCATCATCTACCCTGCCGGAAGCGCTCATCTGGCGGAGATCCCGGCGGAACAGGTGGCAAAGCCGGTCTCAAGGGGAAAGAGGCCGAATGTCGTGATCGCCAAGGAACCACAACCGAAACTCAAGACGCTATCTGAACGACTCCCTGGCGCTCTAGCTGGGGGCAAGACTTCCGATGCGAAGGGCAACATCAAATGTCGCGGACGAGCTCAGGCGATGACTCTAACAAATGCACAATCGGGCATATCTTCAAGGCCCTCCATCAACCGGTCTGCGGCATCTTCCCAAAAAGCCGAAGTCTGCCAGGTGCTTAGAACAGAAAAGTTAAGGCAGAAGAAGCGGCTCAGGTATCGAGCCAACAAGAGGGCCAAGGCTTCGGACAAATGAATCGTGTGAAGTTCCAAGTGCAGGGTTGCCCCGCGACGACGGCCGAGTCGAACGTAAGAATCAGCAATTCCTTCGATCCTCTGAAGTGGTTCAGAAAAACGCCATGACCGCCAGAATCAAGAAGACAGCGGTCCGAACAGTGCCACAAAGAGACGTGTCCGGGCCCCAACAGAAAAAGTATGACACCGTCTCTTCAAGAGTCTATCAAGCACTCTGTGCCGCGCGAAAGCAGCGGGGCAAACCCAGAAAAGAAGCGCCAGCACCATTCAAGAACCTGGTTAGGCCGGCCGCCTTCAATCGAATACCATCTACCGAAACAAGGGGGTCAAGACAGCGAGCCGTGAAATCAGCTGCCAATGATAGAGAGACGGCCGAATATGTCATCCATACGGGTCTATATGGCGGGCGGGGCGCCCCAGCGACAACCTTCGCAGCAAAAGCTAAGGACGGGGCCACCACATCCAAGCCAATCTAGCCTGAATGTGGTTGCCGCCGCTCAAGAACAGCCGCCCCTGCTGGATGAAGAAACCCTCTCGATGAGGATGATAGGCAGATAGACCCCTCGGTCCATGTAGAGTCAAGCTCGGACAGCGAGGAAGAGCCGACTTTCCGCCCTAGGACTGCGGAGCAAGAGCTGCTTCAAGAACTTCGAAAACAGCTCAGGAGCAAAGATAAAGAGATGGCCAAGCTCTATTCGAAGATTGACGACTTAACGAACGTGGTGATGCAGCTTACGGCTCAAATTGCTCGAGCGCCTCCTAATCAAGCACAAGCCGCTACTAATCAGCCGGGGTGATGACAATCCGAGGCAGCCAATGCCTGTTCCTTTGGGACCAAGACTGGTCGAGCCGAATGAAAGCCGGCTACATTCCGCTTCTGGGGACGCCTTGGCCCCAGATAGCACTATCCCGCTAACACAGGATCGGATAATGGATTTGGTCACCAGCAAGGGTTAAAACATTGGTGGCCGAAGCTGAAGCTCAGAAAGAATCGGCAGTAGTGGGCGGCCATATCCCGCGCAGTACGATCTGATTGAGTTCCCAAGCGGCTACGTCATTCCTAAGTTCGGAAGATTTGATCGAACGGGGGAATGCAAACCAGCACGTCGCCCACTTCAAAGCATCGTGCGGAAATACAGGGGGCAACGATGCGCTCCTTCTTCGTCAGTTTGTCAACAGCCTGACCGGCGTCGCCTTCGACTGGTATGCGAGTATACCGGACGGGTCCGTCATTACCTTTGCCCAAATGGAGTCTCTGTTCCGGCAAAGGTTCATGAGCGTCAGTGATAAAATCTCTATAGCCGATCTTGTGAGGACCAAGCCGGGGAAGAATGAAAGCAACACCGACTTTATCGCCCGGTGCGTAATCTCACAGTTAAGTGCGAACCGCCGCTGGAGCAGGACCAGTCCGTCAGCCTTCTCATTGGGAACCTCAGCAATTGGGATGGTCCCCTTCTTGTGTACAGCGGGCCTCAAGACGTTTCAGGAGCTAACCAAGAAAGTCCAAATGCTGGAACGCTCGAAGCAAGAGTCCCCGCCAGACTCTCAGAGAGACAAAATCTGGAAAAGCAAGCGGGACGACAACCGTAAGAAGCGGGAGTTCCAGCAGTACCAATGTCTTCAATGCCTCCGACAATGAAGAAAAGCGAAGGGCGGGCGAATCCAAAACCAACCGGTCTCGGAAAGCCATTGCTGGGAGGAGATGGGCCTTCCCTAGAGGAGAAAAAGAACAAGGTTTACTCTTTCAGAAGGGACAAGGTCCGCAAGATATTTAAAAATGCTTGAACAATGGCCTACAACTGCCGGAGTCGAAAAGACCCCAAGAAGCAAAAATGACCGACAATCCCCTGTATTGCCCGTACCACCGAGTAGTGAGCCATGCGATCGAGGATTGCTATATCTTCAAGGATTGGGTCGAGAAGCAGTACAAGGCTGGGAGAGATCGAGCTGTCCAAAAGCGTGTGGTGAACAATCAAGTTGCAACCGCCAACTTTATACAGACGGAAGCTGAAGCCTTCTGGGAGCAGACAGCTGAACCCACTGCCCTGACAAACGAAACTGACTCATCGCGGCCTCCGTGGAGTACGCACATATCTAATAAGACGAAGAAGATGCAAAAGCTACTTCAGAAAGAGCCCAGGATGGAATGGGAAGGACAGAAGAAGCCTACCAGTCCAGCTGCCAATGCGGCTCCATCAAGCTCAAAATCCAAGAAGCTCAAGAGAAGAAGAGTGCAGCTCGGCGCGAAAAAGAGTCTGCAGGGAGATCGACCATTCAAAATATATCGATTCCCTTAAAGAATATGAACAAAAGGAAAGAACATTGATTCAATTGAAGGAGTTCTTCCCTGTACAAGCGGCTGAAATTCTGGAGGAGTTAGAAGAAGACTCCAATGAAGAAATTCCAGTAGTGACCTGCTACGCCATCCATCTTGGCAGCGACTCTGAGGATGATCTCTGTTTTCCGGAAGAGGACGAGGAGCTCATCACAAAGGCCAATCAAATCCAGCTCAGAAGCGGCAGGGCTCTACCGCAAAATCAGGACAACGCCCCAATAGGGAAGGAAAAACAAGTCGCTAATGAAGAAGATGGCAGAGAACTGGCCAATGAAAACATGAATCCTTCCTCGGTGGACTATAATGTCTTGGCACATCTCCGGAAGCTTCCATCTCTCCTGAGCATCTACGACGCCTTGGTCCTATCTAAGGAGCTTAGAGACGTTCTCATTCACGCTCTACAAAACCCCGAGCAGTATCAGGCTCACTTTGCGGAAATTAATATGAAAGAAGCCCAGCACGCTTTGCATGCCGCCGCAGTCACATTTAAGGATGAAGACTTGCTACTGGGAACGGCTGAGCATAATCGTCCGCTTTACGTGACCGGGTACAGCGACGGAGATCGAATTAATCGTATATTGATTGATCCGGGGTCCTCAGTGAACATCATGAACTTGCGAACTCTGAAGAGTCTGTCAATGGACGTTCGACACCTGTCAAGGGAAAGGATTGTCATTCAAGGCTTCAACCAAAATTGCCAGCAAGTTCTGGGGTCTATAGCTTTGCCAATCAAATTTGGGGATCTGCAAACTGAAGCTAAGATATACGTGATCGACGCCGACACGTCTTATAAGATTCTCTTGGGGCGGCCGTGGCTCCACGATTACGGCATCATTCCGTCAACTCTCCATCAATGCATGAAGTACACTAAAAATGGCGAAGAAAGACGCATTGACGGAGACATCCAGCCGTTCGGTGTGCATGAAGTCCGATATGAAGATTCTCGGTACTTTATGAACTACCAAAATGCTAAGCCACAACTGACTGAGGATAGACCGGCCCCAAGACTCAAAAGCAAATCTACGCCGGCTATCACTTTCAAAAGCAAAAATACCCAAGCGCGTCCGCATTTCGGCAGCGACACTGATGAGTCCGACGCTGGAAGCCCGTCTTTCCGCCAAACTCGCCCTCATTTCGGCAGCGATACGGACGAATCTGTTACTGAAGGCCCATCTAGCAGCAAAGTCCGCCCTCATCTTGGCAGTGACACTGAAGAGTCAGAAGAAGAGGACCCTGCCGTGCAACAGCTGTGCAGATCGACCCCCCATGCAGCAAGCGAAACTACGAGAGACCTTCGAAGTCGCAGAAGGGTCCCTGGCCATCACAAGGGTGCCAGAACGGATGTGCAAAGAGCTCGACGCATTGTCAGTCTCTACCGTGGACCAGCTGAAAACTTTCTACGTACCCGGGAGGAAAAATGGACAGAAGAGCATCATGTTTTACAGGTCAAACCACGTTGTGCACACCGGACGATCTCTCTGTCGCGTGCCTTCCCTATGAGAGAGGCATAAGAGCCGTCCTCAATCCCAGATACTATGCCGCCCGAGATGCGGGAATACTTTAAGAAGTGCGGATGCCGGTTATATCAAACGGAGTCCGAAGCAAAGTTTTACGAAGGGCTATGGTATCCGCCCAAGGTCCGAGCACTCATCGATGGACGGATTCCAGATAGACGGGGCATAGGCTACATTCAACCTGATTCCAAAGCGTGCTATATGATCCATGTTGGTGAGACCAGCGAAAGATCAAATGATGATGACGAGATAGCCGAGCCAGAAGAAGCTCCCTCAAGAGCTCGAAGATGGCGGGACAAGTAACCTTTGATGAGCTAACCGAGATTGACTTAGGAATGCCCGATAATCCAAGGCCGACCTACATCAGCTCACTCTTGTCAGAGGAAATGAAAGAGCAGATAATTGCCCTGCTGCGTGAGTTCGTCGACTGTTTCGCGTGGACGTACAAAGAAATGCCTGGCCTTTCCCCTGAGGTAGCCGTGCATAAGCTGGTTATATCTCCTGATGCTAGGCCAGTCAAACAAGCTCCTCGAAGAATGAGAAGGGAGTTGGAAGAAAAGTCATCGAGGAAACCAAGAAGCTCATCGATGCCGGCTTCATCAGGGAAGAGAAATATGCAGACTGGATCGCATGCATAGTCCCAGTGAAGAAGAAAAATGGGCAGATCCGAGTTTGTGTCGATTTCAGGGACTTCAATAAGGCATGTCCTAAAGACGACTTCCCGCTACCGGTCATGGAAATGATGGTCGATGACACCTCAAATTACGAACTGTTCATCTTTATGGATGGCTCGTCTGGATATAATCAGATCAAGATGTCGCCTGAGGATGAGAAGCACACAGCATTTCGAACCCCGATCGGAATATATTGCTACAAGTAATGCCATTCGGACTGAAGAACGCAGGTGCTACATATCAAAGGGCGATGACTAATATCTTTGATGACCTAATCCATAAAGTCGTTGAATGCTATGTTGATGATCTGGTCGTCAAGACTAAAGCCAAGGCCGATCATAATCCAAGATCTCAGGACCGTTCTCACCAGACTGAGGGAATACGATCTGAAGATGAATCCTCTGAAGTGCGCTTTTGGCGTGTCATCGGGAAAATTCCTGGGCTTCATAGTCCGACATCGAGGGATCGAAGTTGACCCATCAAAGATAAAGGCCATCATGGAGATGCCCCCTCCGAAGAGTCTGACGCAGCTAAGATCTTTTCAAGGCAAGCTTGCTTATATACGGAGGTTTATCTCAAATTTATCAGGGAGATGTAGGCCCTTCTCAAAGCTCATGAAGAAAGGAGCTCCTTTTATCTGGGATGCCGAATGTCGAGCAGCGTTCGAAAGCATTAAACAATACTTGTTGCACCCTCCAGTGCTGGCCGCTCCATTCCGAATAAACCGCTGATTCTCTACACTGCCGCGCTAGACGAGTCACTCGGTGCGCTCCTTGCCCAGAATAATGAGGAAGGAAAAGAAAATGCCCTCTACTACCTCAGTCGAACTCTAGTCGGGGCGGAACACAACTACTCCCCAATCGAAAGCAATGCCTGGCTCTGATATTTGCTGTGAAGAAGCTGAGGCACTATCTGCTCGCTCATCGGGTTATGCTGATCTCCAAGGTCGACCCGCTCAAACACTTGATGACCAAAGCAAGCCTAGCCGGCAGAATGGCAAGATGGGCCTGTTCATGCTACTTGAGTTTGACATAGTTTACACTCCTCAGAAAGCAGTAAAAGGGCAAGCTCTTGCAGACTTTCTCGCTGCTCATCCCATACCAGAAGGGTCGCCACTAAATTGTGAGTTACCCGACGAACAAGTGCTGCATCTCGAGAATGACGAGCCATGTTGGGAGCTCTACTTCGATGGGGCCTCATCGATAAGAACCTCCAGTAAATCAAGCGTCCCGGGAGATAAAAGCAGGGATAGGATTGGTGTTCATCACACCATCAATGGGAACCCTACGGCGTTCTTTTGCTCTCACCGAGCCTCGGACAAACAATGAAGCTGAGTATGAAGCTCTGATAGCTGGGTTTGGAGCTCGCTATAGAAATGGAAATCCGTCGGCTACGAGTTTACGGTGACTCCCAGCTCGTCGTCAACCAAGTAAGCGCGACTATAAGATATACAAACCCCGAGTTAGCTCGGTACAGAGGTCGAGTGGTGGAACTCATGAAACGGTTCACTCATATTGAACTAACGAGAGTCCCTAGAGCGTTGAACGGAAAGGCTGATGTACTCGCTCGCTTGGCCAAGGAGCTGGCTGATCCTGACATGGACGAAATTCTGATCACAGTCAGGAGCCGGCAAATCCTACCCCCTGTCTCTCTACGAGAAGGGGAAAGCGCGGAACAGAAGAGCAATCCCGCCGAAGAAGCTTCAATCGTCCAAGACGAGCCCGATTGGAGAGAACCCTTCATAGAGTACCTCCGATATGACAAGCTGCCCGAAGAAAAATCTGCGAGGATTCAGCTGAAGAAAAGAGCTCTCCGATACGTGTTTGTAAATGACACGTTATACCGCAGGTCATATGACCAACTCTGGCTCAGGTGTCTGTCATTGGCCGAAGCCCAAAAGGTCATGAAAGATGTCCACTCAGGCGTTTGCGGTGCTCACCAATCTGGCCCCAAGATGCGACTTCAAATCAAACGGCTTGGGTATTACTAGCCCACCATGATACGGGATTGCGGAGAGCATGCAAAGAAATGTTATATCTGCCAAATTCACGGTGATTTTATTCACAAGCATCCCAACCCATTGCATCCTACAGTGGCGTCGTGGCCCTTCGAAGTTTGGGGCACCGACATTGTTGGCCCAATTGATCCTCCGTCATCTAAAGGCCACCGGTTCATACTGGCCGCGACAGACTACTTCTCCAGGTGGGCTGAAGCTGTCCCGCTAAAAGAAGTCAAGACAAAGGATATTCTGACATTCTTCCAGCATAATATTCTATACCGCTTCGGTACACCAAGAAGAATCATTTCTGACAACGGGCCTTCTTTCAAGAGCTTCAATGTCTCAAGGTTCGCTACTCAGCACAAGATAGACTGGAGATATTTCTCCATCTATAATCCAAGAGCCAATGGGCTAGCCGAAGCCTTCATAAAACTCTATGCAAGCTTCTGAGGAAAAATGCTTCAGCCAACAAGAGAGACTGGAATCTCAAGCTTCACGAGGCATTGTGGGCATATCGTACCACGCACCGTACTCCAACTCAGTCCACTCCATACTCATTGCTCTTCGGAGTGGAGGCGGTCCTCCCCCTCGAAGTTGAAGTTCCGAGCTTAAGAATGGCCGTACCAACATGAGTTGACGGAGAGAAAACGTGCTCCTTCGACTTGAAGAACTCGATGCCCTCGAAGAAAAGAGGCTCGCGGTGCAACAAAATCTGGAGCTATACCGAGCCCAATGTCACGGGCTTATGACAAGATAACCCGTCTCCGCGCCTTCAAGAAAGGTGAATTGGTGTTGGTCCTCAAAAGACCGATTATCCCCGATCGACATGCCAAGGGAAAATTCGAGCCAAACTGGGAAGGACCATACGTCATCGAGAAAGTGTTTGACGGAGGATCCTACCAACTAATAAGTGCCGAGGGAGAAAGGCCCATGCCACCCATCAATGGCCGATATCTCAAGAAATACTACACGTGAATGCTCCAAGTCGCAGGCGAATTGAGCACATCAGTCCTACGGTCTGGATCAGACATCCTGCAAAACCGTATACAATCCACGGGCGTAAATGACCCCTATTTCTCCGAAATCCTGCGGTGAGACTACTTTAAAGTCCCACCAGCGGCCAAAAAAAAAAACGGTATGTCCACAAGCAAAACGGGCACGGATGAAAACCCGAAAGGGCTCCGTGAGTAAAAACAACAGGACTACCGGCGAGTCTGTGAAAACCCGAAAGGGCGCAAACTCGTAAAAAGGAAAGGAGGGGAAATACACTCACAAAGTCCTCTTGACCTTATGAGGAGAAAACCCCTGCGTGAGATCCTTACGACTCACAAAGAAGCAACACACTTAGGAATCCTCACGATTCCTAAGGAGAAAATACACCTACGAGATCCTTTCGACTCGTAGGGAGAAAATGCTTTTATGGGACCCTCACGGCACATAAAATTGAAAAGCCTTAGGTGGTAGGGACCCAAACCTAACTCCTAAGCCATCGTTCCCCAACGGGCAACGGCAAATGATGATTCGCTCCTGGCATCTCGCTTCAGTGTTAGCGGTGCTGATGCCGACCAAAAACCTAAATCCCAAGTCCTTCTAAGGCAAATGATGAGTTGCTCCTGGCATTATTCCAGTGCAGCAATGCTGATGCCAAACAAGATCCAAATTCCAAATCCCATACCCCAACGGCGAATGATGAGTCGCTCCTGGTACCTATTCCAGTGCAGCGATGCAGACGCCAACCAAAATCCAATTTCTCAAAATTCTCCCAGCCCTACGGTTGGTCCCCAAGTTGACTACCGTATACAATCCACGGGCTCAAATAATTCTCGTCATACCCATGCCCCACCACAATTACCAGTTACGCGGCTGGTCTCCGCCTTTGGAATTATGCTCCATTGAGAAGACCCACTCATGTGTCCTCACGATACATGAGGAGAACAAACCTTTTGTGGGATCCTTACGACTCATAAAGGAAAAACACACTTAGGAGTCCTCACGACTCCTAAGGAGAAAATACACCTGCGGGATCCTTACGACTCGTAGGGAGAAAATGCTTTTATGGGACCCTCACGGCCATAAAATTGAAAAGCCTTAGGCGATAGGGATCTAAACCTGTCTCCTAAGCCATCACTCCCCAATCCCCAAACGGCGAATGATGAGTCGCTCCTGGTACCATATTCCAGTGCAGCGATGCAGACGCCAACCAAATTCCAAATCCCATACCCCAACGGCGAATGATGAGTCGCTCCTGGTACCACATTCCAGTGCAGCGATGCAGACGCCAACAAAGTCCTGAAATTTTTCCGGCCCTACGGTCTGGATCATACATCCTGCAAAACGTATACAATCCACGGGCGTAAAACAATCCCAATCTCTCCCAAATCCTCTCGGGGCAAATGATAAGTTGCTCCTGGCATTATTCCAGTGCAGCAATGCAGATGCCAAACAAAAAAAACAACCAATCCCCAAATCCTCTTGGGCAAATGATGAGTTGCTCCTGGCATTATTCCAGTGCAGCAATGCAGATGCCAAACAAAAACCAAAATCCCAAAATCCTCTCCATGACAGATGATGATTCGCTCCTGGTACCATATTCCAGTATAGCGATACTGATGTCAACCCAAATCAATATCAACAAGTCAACTTCCACTCCGACACCGCAAGAAGCGGAGCAAGTCAAGTCTACCCCTGACATTGCAAGAAGCAGAGCAAGTCAAATCAGGCATCGACCGTCCACGTCGCTAAAAGGGCAGGCACCGACCGTCCACGTCGCTAAAAGGGCAGAACCGACCGTCCACGTCGCTAAAAGGGCAGCACCGACCGTCCACGTCGCTAAAAGGGCAGCACCGACCGTCCGCGTCGCTAAAAGGGCAGCACCGACCGTCCAAGTCGCAAAAAGGGCAGAACCGACCGTCCACATCGCTAAAAGGGCAGCACCGACCGTCCACGTCGCTAAAAGGGCAGCACCGACCGTCCACGTCGCTAAAAGGGGCAGCACCGACCGTCCACGTCGCTAAAAGGGCAGAACCGACCGTCCATGTCGCAAAAAGGGCAGAACCGACCGCCCATGTCGCAAAAAGGGCAGAAACCGACCGTCCAAGTCGCAAAAAGGCAGCATCGACCGTCCACGTCGCAAAAGGGCAGCATCGACCGTCCACGTCGCAAAAAGGGCAGCATCGACCGTCCAAGTCGCTAAAAGGGCAGCACCGACCGTCCAAGTCGCAAAAGGGCAGCGCAGGATTCCTACAAAGCGGGAACCAGATAACTCCGGGCCAGGAAAACGTCTATCACGGACACTCCGTCTTGGAGACATGTCAAGCAACGACCGTCCATATCGTAAAAAGGGCTTAGTGCCAGCTTCCCAAAAAGCGGGAACCAAATCAAGTCACCTCCACGTGAAAGAAGATCCATCAATTTCATGCACACGACCCACGTATGTGGTGTGCATTTATTGATGGGGGGCAATTTGTTGGGGTAAAAATTTACACCCCGGTTGACCAAGTCAAAATCAAAGTCAACCCCAAGCTAAGTGGGCCCAAGCCCAGATCCAGTGGGCCCATGCCCGGGTCGAGCCCGAACATGAAGCGGGAGGCCTCCCCCCATGCCAAGATAAAAATTTTGTAATAAATAATTTATTGTATTTCTTTTATTTTATTTTCGGATAAATGTAAGAAAAATAGGCGTAAAGCCAAATTTTTGTAAAGCCCATGGCTTATGTGCAAAAAGAAATGGCACATGAGCCATGGGATAGGCAAAAATGCCATTTTGTGAAGCCCAAGGGGCTATGTGTAAAATGTATGGCCTATAAAGGCAAGGATAATGAAATATCCCAACAACTTTTTCTCTCTCCAAAAAAAAGTTTCAGAGCTGAGCTCTTTCTTTCTTCTTCAAGGTTCCAAAAGCTTCTTCTTTCTTTTGAATTAAATCAAGAGTTTTACTCTTCCTTTTTCAAAACTAAATAGTTTTCCACCACAAAACCCACAAAGGGGAACTTGGATCTGTCATCAGATCTTAAAAAGGAGAGATTTTGAGATTTCACATCTCTCGATCTTTAAGATCCAGCAAGCAACAGGAGGAAGAAGAAGAACCCCTTCCATTAACCCCAAAAACACATTCAGGAGTCCAACTCCTCTCTGATTTCTCTTCTGAGAAATTTTTTTAGGCTAAAAGCCTCTTGTGCCTCTCCGGCGCGCAGCGCAAGTGCGCAAGGCGCCCGCGTGCCGACACGTGGCCTGCGCAAGTGCGCAAGGCGCCCGCGCGCCGACACGTGGCGTGCGCACCTGCGCACCTGCGCAAGTGCGCAAGGCGCCCGCGCGCCGACACGTGGCACGCTCCGCGTGCGCACCTGCGCATGTGCGCAAGGCGCCCGCGCGCCGACACGTGGCTGTGCGCGCCTGCGCACCTGCGCAAGGCGCCCGCGCGCCGACACGTGGCGTGCGCACCTGCGCACCTGCGCAAGTGCGCAAGGCGCCCGCGCGCCGACACGTGGCACGCTCGCGTGCGCACCTGCGCATGTGCGCAAGGCGCCCTGCGCGCCGACACGTGGCGTGCGCGCCTGCGCACCCTGCGCAAGTGGCCCGCGTGCCGACACGTGGCTGCAGCGCGCTTGCGCGCCTGCGCAAGTGCGCAAGGCGCCCGCGCGCCGACACGTGGCCCCCACGCATCCTTTGGATGCCTTTTCCCCTTTATTTATATATATATGTATATACATACATTTGTATACAAATGTACACATACACATACTCCGCAACATTCTCCCTCTCCAAAAAATTTTCGGGCCGGGGCGCTGCCCCGAACCCCGCAAGGGGGCTGCTAGCCCCCTTGATCCCCAGCCCGCTATCCGGGTAGCGGGACCCCCGTAAAAACTCTGCGTGGCTCCCGATATATCCAAACCCCCCCTTTTCAAGACACAACACACGTACACTGCACATTGAGTTCGCATGACCATTTTAACCCGTTAATCGGAGGTTCTCTCGCCCCAAAGGCGAGGGGTAATTAACGGCAGCTTAGTCCGCTGCTGCCGGAGATTCGGATCCCCACAATCATTAAACCCCGGCCTACTCCAGGCAGGGGAAATCTGTAGTACGCCTGACAAGCGCGCGCGTATTTCCATCTCAATGGGGTGACGAAAAACACCTACACATACTGTTAGGAACAAAAAAGATAAATGGAAATAATAAATAAGTAGGAGAAAGAACCGAACTTGTTATGGGAGCTCAATAACTCTTGCGTGAGCCTGTTTGATCAAAGACCTTTATACCCAAACCAGGGGCAAATATTATGTAAGATAAATGTCTCGCTTAAAAAACAATTTCTTGTGCACAACCAGCTCTAGGTCCCTATTTCGTTTATGGCCAGAAAACATTAATATCAGTAGACCTAATTGCCAACGATTATTATTTAAATGCACTCTACAACTTAAAGGTTCCCCTAAATGCACCACACTCAGCAGCTACCTTATTGATCAACAATAACACGTTTGTTTTTAGGTCGAAATCAAAAGAGCGATGCATAAGAATTCAAGGATTTTTGTAGACGGCATCCCAAAATCTGTAAAGGATGATGAGATACATGTTGTGCTTCGTCATGATTATCAATGTTTTCTAGTTCTGGATAGTGTAAAGTTACTTGATAGGTGGATCTGTCTCAGATGATCTCGGGAAATTCTTTGCAAAGTTTGGTAAAGTTGAAGAGTGTTCGATTAGGCATGACAACCATACAGGCCATTCCCGTGGTTTTGGATTCATCTCTTTCAGTACTGGAAAGGACGTTGATAAGCCCTTGGCTAAGGGGAACAAGATCGAATTTGCCGGAACTATGGTTGGTTCCAAATTTTAAGTGTCTTTCTTTTCAGCACATTATGTACATTTAAGGCTTTTCAAATAGGTTCAATTGTGATAGGTTCAATTGTGTTCTTTAACCCCCCCCCCCCCCCCCCCCCCCCCCCCCCCCCCCACCCCCCCCCCCACACACACACACACACACGCACACACACACAAAACAGCCATTTGTAAGTGATTCTCTCTAAGTACCCTAAAAAAGAAACTTTTTGACAGGGTTAAATAGCAAGCATTTTGCTTGTAATTATCTGGAGGCTACTCTTTTAGGATTAAAGTGTTAATCCAAACCTAACTTGATTGATGCAGACCTGTGCCTATAGGTTTGTATTGAGTGTTACTGTTGAATTCTGGTTGTAGCCAACGCTCGATTATTTCTAAGATTGATGCACTCAAGCACTGTTAGCCAAGGTTGCACGGACACAACATGATGCTTGAGCTTATTTCCTCAAATGCCTTTATACCCAAACCAGGGCAAATACTATTTAGATAAAAGTCTCGCTTCAAAAAAAAAATCCTTATCCACAACCAGCTGTAGGTCTCTATATCGTTTATGACCAGAAAGCATTAATATTAGTAGTTAGTACACCTAATTTTCAATGATTATTATTTAAATGCTCTCTACCACATAAAGGTTCCCCTAAATGTACCATCTCAGCAGCTACTCCTATTGATCAACAATGCCACCCTTTATTTTTAGGTTCAGAATCGATAGAGAGATGCAGAAGTATGCAGCGCTTTTTGTACGCGGCATCCCAAAATCTGCGAAGGATGGTGAGATATATGTTATGCTTCATCATGCTTTATCAACGTCTTCTACTTCTGGATAGTGTAAATTTACTTGATAGGTGGATCTGTCCCAGATGATCTCAAGAACTGCTTTGCAAGTCTTGGTAAAGTTGAAGAGTGTATGATTAAGCGTGACAACTCGGGCTGTTCCCGTGGTTTTGGATTCATCTCTTTCAGCATGGAAAAGGACGTTTATAAACTCTTGGCTATGGGCAACTGGATTGATTTTTGCTGGAACAAAGGTTGGTTCCAAATTTGAAATGTCTATATTTTCAGCACATTCTGTACATTTAGGGCTGTCAAATAAGTTCTTTTGTCTTCTTTAAACAATTTTTTCTTTTAATAACAGTCATTTTCAAGTGGTTCTCTTTTAAGTACACTAAAAAATAGTCTTCTTGATAGGGTTATATAAGCGAATTGAATTTTTTTCCACACAGAATTCAGTATACAAAGAGGCTCTTTTATAGCCTTGTTACACGAGTATAGGAAGAGATGAGAAAAACAATAAGGAAGTTACAAACAAATTCTGTTACAAACAGATTCTAACTAAATATAAACAGATTTTGTTACAAACAGATTCTAACTAATCTGAGAAATATCTTACTGTTGGCTATTTCCAATACCCCCTCAAGTTGGTGCGTAGATATCCATCATGCCCAACTTGCTTATGAGTCCCCTCGAACACTGCTTTGAATAGTCTCTTTGTAAAGATATCTGCAGTTTGTTCCTTTGTCGGAATGTAGAGGATACAGATCGTACCGGCATCCAGTTTTTCCTTGATGAAGTGGCGGTCGACTTCAATATGCTTCGTTCTGTCATGCTGTACGGGGTTGTGCGCTATGCTGATGGCAGCTTTATTGTTGCAGTATAGTTTTAGTGGCTGAGTTATAGGTTGCTTTATTTCCTGTAGTACCCGTTGAACTCATGGAACTTCACAAATACCGTTGGCCATGGCTCGAAATTCTGCCTCCGCACTACTTTTGCCACGACACTTTGTTTCTTGCTCCGCCATGTAACTAGATTGCCCCACAACGAACGTGCAATATCCTGAACTTGACTTCCCATCTACGATGGAACCTGCCCAATCCGCGTCAGTGAATACTTCGACGCTGCGAGTCTCACATTTTTTGAAGAATAAACCTCTTTTCTGGTGCGCCCTTTAAATACTTCAAAACTCTATCTGCTGCATCAATATGCTCTTCTTGAGGTGAGTGCATAAATTGGTTTATCATACTCACTGCAAAGGTGATATCGGGACGTGTGTGTGAGAGATAGATCAATTTTCCCACTAACCTCTAGTATTGTGGAATGTCCACTGGCGGGCTCTGTGTAAATTCTTCGAGCTTTTTATTCGGATCTATCGGTGTCTCCGCAGGTTTGCAGTTTGTCATCCCTATTTCTTTGAGAAGATCGAGAATATACTTCCGTTGAGACACGACAATGCATTTCTTCGAGCAATTTTCATATCCAAGAAATACTTCAATTCTCCCAAGTCTTTTATTTCGAACTTCTTGGCGAGACTTCCTTTTAACTGGTTGACATCTTCCTCGTCATCTGCTGTAACAATGATGTCATCAACGTAAACAATTAGTATTGCAATTTTCCATGTCTCGAGACTCTGTAGAACATGGTGTGATCTGCCTGAGCCTGATTGTATCCTTGCCCTTTCACAAACTGATGGAAACGTTCGAACCAAGCTCGTGGAGATTGTTTAAGACCGTAAAGTGATCTTTTCAATCTGCACACTTTGGAGCAGAACCCTTTTTCAAACCCCGACGGAGGTTCCATGTACACTTCTTCGTCAGGTCTCCATTCAAAAACGCGTTTTTCACATCTAGTTGTTGAAGTCGCCAATCAAGATTTACTGCAACTGACAGCAAGATCCGGATCGTGTTTAGCTTAGCTATAGGTGCAAAAGTCTCCGTGTAGTCGATCCCGTATGTTTGAGTGAACCCTTTAGCAATAAGTCTCGCCTTATATCGTTCTAGGGTTCCATCTGCACGAAACTTTGGTGTGAATACCCATTTGCATCCTACAGTCTTCTTTCCTCTCGGCAGCTCCTCCATGTTCCAAGTCTGATTTTTCTCAAGTGCATTGATCTCCTCGAAAATCGCCTTTCTCCACTCTGAAGCTCTCAGAGCATCCTGTATAGTTTTTGGAATCTCCACAGCAGACGCATTAGAGGTAAAGGCTGAAAAACTGGGTGAGAGATTATTTAAGGACACAAATTTTGACATTGGATACAAGGGACGACTAGTATATGACCTTGTGTACTTTCGGAGGGCTATGGAAAGATCCAGCTCACTGTGATCCGGTTCTGTTCTCGAGTCGAATTCTTGATGGGGCTGGACAGAGTCGGCCTCTGCTTCTGGAGAAGAATCTATCTCAATTAAATGCTCCTGTTGTATTTTTTCCAGACCTGTTTCACGTTGTTTCCTTTTGTAAGTTTTAATTTCCACATCAACTTCTGGTGGATTTAAATCCATGGGGCAAGTAGTTTTAGGAGTCGATGGTGTGTTCCTATTTTTATGGGATTTTCTGGATTTTCTAATAAAGGAACCAAATTTTTAACATACATATTTTCTGAGTTTTCAAGGACCTTTTTTTGAGTGTCCTGTGAATTTTTCACCGTTTTGGTTTGCCAGGTGTTCAAAAGACTGGTCTAAAATGTCTTGATTTAAAAAACCTAGATCTTGTGAATTTGTATTGTGGGATTAAGTTGGGTATTTTTGGGAGACTATTTTTTATGAAAACCGAGTTTTCACTATTTGTCTCCCCCTGAAGAGGAGGCCTAAAAAAGATTTATTTTAAAAAAACAACACATCCATAAATATTTTATTTAATAAAGGATCAAAGCATTTATACCTTCTTTGATTCGTGGCATAGCCAATGAAAACACATTTTTTCGATTTTGGATCAAGTTTACCCCTAGTGGGGTTGTGATCGTGAACAAACACGGTACACTAAAAAATTTCAACGGCAGATCCTAGATTGCAAGACGGCTTTTGAGGGTAAAGGGATTTTAACAAGGCAACAGGTTTTTTAAAATTGAGAATTTTCGAGGGCATTCTATTAATAAGATAGGTTATTATTAAAATTGCTTCATTCCATAATGATTTTGGAACATGGTTGGTGAATAATAATGCCCTAGCAATTTCAAGAATGTGTTTATTTTTTCTTTCAGCCACACCGTTTTGTTGCGGTGTGTTAATGCAAGAACTTTGGTGAATGATGCCTTTCTTTACAAAAAAATCTCCTAAGGTTTTGTTAAAATATTCTCGTCCATTGTCACTTCGAAAATTCTGAATTTTTGTGTTAAACTGTGTTTCAACCACGGCATAAAAGGTTTTGAAAACTTGTTCAACTTCTGATTTTTTATTTAGCAAAAACACCCAAACGACTATAGTATGATCATCAATAAACGAAACAAACCATTT